>AYEL01056150.1:0-28923 GCA_000484575.1 Olivierus martensii
CCAGCAAAGTCGTGTCGTCAGCAAACCTGAGGTTGCTTATTGTCCGACCCCCAATCTTCACCCCCACTTCAGATTCCTCCAGGTCCAGTTTCCGCATGATCACTTCAGCGTAGAGATTGAAGAAAAACGGGGAGAGGGTGCAGCCCTGTCTGGTGCCTTTCTTGATTTTGAACTAATCTGTATCTCCATATCTGATTCTCACAGTAGCTTCCTGGTTCTGGTAGAGTGATCTGATCAATCTGATCAGGTGTTCTGGCACTCCCAGTTCCCGCAGGGCGACCCAAAGATTGCTATGCTCCACGCAATCGAATGCCTTGGTGTAGTCGATGAAGCACATATAGAACTTCTTTTGGTATTCTCGGGCCTTTTCCATGATCCATCTAAGATTCGCAATGTGATCGCGGGTCCCCCGGCCCTGCCTGAATCCCGCTTGGACGTCTGGTAGTTCCCGATCAATGACGTTGCCCAGTTACTTCTAAATGACCTTCAATAGAATCTTGCTGGCGTGTGGTATAAGGGCAATGGTTCGATAGTTGGCGCAGTCCCTTGTGTCTTCCTTTTTGATATGGGGATGAAAACTGACCGCCTCCAATCCGCTGGCCCCGTGCAGGATTTCCAAATCTGCTGGCAAAGAGCCGTCAAGGCAGCTCTTGGGATTGGACTGAGCAGTTCGGCAGGGATTCCATCGATGTCAGGCGCCTTGTTGCTCGGTAGTTGACGCATCGCCCACTCCACTTCGCTCTCAAGAAGATCTGGTTCAGTTAGCCAAACTGTTCCCTTGGTTGGCATCTTATAGGGGACATATTCCAGAGCAGTCTCTATGATAGTCCCTTTGATCATTGCCCACAATTCTTCGGTCTGTCCACCGTCCAATAAGTCCCTGGTCTGTCTGATCTCCGTTCTGTTGATCGTCAATGGAAGTGTACAGGTCTTCAGTGTATTCTCGCCATCTCTCCTTAATATCTTGCTGATCGGTCAGTTCGTTGCCATCACGATCTTGATGGTTGATTGTCGGGCTGAGAAGGGAGTTTTCACCTGTTTCACTGTGGCGAATAATTCTCGGGTTCGGCCTTTCCTGAAAGCTTCTTCGAGACTGATGCAGCGGGCATTAAGGGCGTTGTTCTTGTCGATCCTTGCCTCACGTTGGAAATCTGCATGCAATCGCCTGTCCTTATCAATCTCGCCTTTGGCCTTGTCTTCACGTCGCTTCTTCGCGATCTGCAGGGTCTTCTCAGTTAGCCAAACTGTTCCCTTGGTTGGCATCTTGTAGGGGACATATTCCAGAGCAGTCTCTATGATAGTCCCTTTGATCATTGCCCACAATTCTTCGGTCTGTCCACCGTCCAATCAGAGCGCTTCGAACCTGTTCCTCACCTCAATCGTGTACTGGGTTGGGATTCTGCTGACGTCAAACTTCTTTGCTATCATTGTCTTCTTGATTTTGCACAACCAAATCTTGATCCTGGCAATGAGTAATTGGTGATCGGACCCACAGTCTGCACCTGGGAGGGTCTTGGCTGCTGTTATGCTATGTTTATGAAGCCCCTCCACCTCTGCTGGCATAGGATGTAATCAATCTGGTTGCGGTGTTGGCCATTGGGAGAAGTCCAGGTATATAGCGTTTGTGTTGCTTGAAGGTGTTGGTAATCCTAAGCTTGTTCTGGCAGAATTGCACCAGGCGGTCCCCAGCATCGTTCCGATCGCCCAACCCATGTCTCCCAACTACCTGTCCATCCTCTCCATCGCCGACTTTGGCATTGAAGTCGCCCACGATGTAAATGACATCATTTACATCATGGACTCGACAATTACTAAATTATAAATCTTAAAAATATATATTGCAGTCAACCACGGTAATCGAGATGCATTTCGGCTCATCGTCTTCTTCAATCGTACTACCAATGTTAACTGCAAAATTTACATAAATTTAATTTAAAAAACTATTTTACATATTTTAACTAAAAATATTTTTAAATTTCCTTTTTTTTACAAAAATCTCCCTCGTATACAGTAAAAACAATAAAAATACGATTTCATTAAATCCCTTAAATATTCAGAAAATTGTCGTTTGGTTGTATATTCCTATTTTCCAAAATTAGAATTAAGGAGAGAGATTAGTAATTAATGAGGGAGATTTTTGCAAAAATAAGGTAATTTAAAAAAAATATTTTAATTGAAATATATGTTCTTTAGTTAAATTTATATAAATTTTGCAGTTAACGTCGGTTCTACGACTGAAGAGGGCGCCGAGTCGAAATGCATCTGGATTACCATATCTGACTGCAATATATATTTTTAAGATTTATAATTTAGTAATTGTCCCTTGTAGGTAGGGGTTTAGAATATACCCACCGTCCGACACCGCGTGGCGTAAAAAGCTCCTAAAGGGGTCGCTTCGCGGTGGTGGTTCCGAGGTTCGTCACAGGGGGCTCCTACATGGAATCCGGAACTACCTCGGCGCTGCCCAAATCCGTCACTGAGAGCCCGCAATGGGGCACCAAACGGACTCGGATCGCCCGCCTCATTTTTTACTTTTTCGTATCTTTACACTCGCGCGCTTTTCGTATTCGGGGGACAAGTAAACACATAACCCATTGGGTCGGTTGGCCGAGTGGTAACGCGTTGGCGTGCCACACTGGAGGACCCGGGTTCGCGTCCCGGATTTTTTTCGGGGTACTGGGCCCGGCCCGGTGATCCCCGTCCTTCACCATCCGGCTCCCCTCCACGGGTGTGGGTGCAGCCCGTGGTTGAAACTGGCACCGCCCCTTAGTAATCTCCCTGATTGGAAAGGGGCGTAAAATATTCAAAAAAAATAACCCCATCGGGATTGGGGCAAAAAAAATTTAGTAATTGTCGAGTCGTTACGATGTAAAAGATATTTAAATAAAGTCTAAAAATGTATCTTACAATATACATCTCCCGAATCCTAAGTTATTTAAAAGATGGTTGGTAAATCGATCACGGGTTCGCTAATTGGAAAGTTGATGGAATTTAGTCGGCCAATCTACCCAATTTCTCAGGTAGTGGATATATTGCTGATGAACAATATTACAGTATATAGTCGAGTTAGCGCTCATTAAGATTAAGTTTTTCTTCATTTTCTCTGGAAGGAAAGTGTAAAAAAATATGTCTTCGTTCCGCTTTGCCGACTTTATTCTTTTAATTGATTCGAGTTCTGGCTGCCCACCTAACAGGCAAATGACGTTAAATGAGGCGACGTTAATCGAGGATCTACTGTATAAGTAAAAATACTTAAATTGAACATGATTCTATGATTTTTTATCAAATCTAATACATTCCAATGGAATTACAGTGAAACCCCGCTCGTGCGTTCCCATATCGTACGACTTTCCCGCTTTAAACGTCATAAATAAATTTAATTAATCGAAAATTGCAAATGATATTATGATCTATTTTAATTTAATATTCCATTTTTTGGACTTATTTTTTTTATCATAAATTAAGTTAAAATTACTTTTTATGGGTTATTATAGATGATGATAATATAAAATGAGTTTCTTCTTCGTTAGAAACAATCATTTTATTTATTTTTAAATTTTAATTTAAGAATTAAAAATATTTTTCAAAAATATTTCTCATCTTTTAAATTAAAATCTAAAAAAAAATTGTTGTTTTTAGTTTTATCACATCATCAGTATCAATTTTTATCTGATTAAATATCATCATAAAAAGTATGTCTCATATAGCCTCACATAACTATGTTTCATTTATTGTTCATAAGGATTTATATAAGTTTTATGAGTATATCAATGTTCATGGCTAAATTAATATGATGTAGGCCTGCTATTCTTAACTATTATAGTGAAAATGTTCTATCGTATTAATAGAGAAAAAGTTTAAAGGAAACAGTTTAATTTGATCTGAAACTTCGAATTTCATTGTTTAACTAACAAAAATTCACTTCAATCACTTAGTCCATTCTAGAATGAAATCATCTTAAATTGTTGAACCATAGAAAGTTTTTAATACAAACTACTTTGCTGATGGATAAACGAAACTGGCAAAAGAGACTAAGAAGAATCTATTGTAAATAGTTAAGCATGCAATAATTAAAATGAAACAGAAATTCATCATATTTTTGTACCTACATCTAATAGGTTCACAAGCTCTGAAATGCCCTTCATTAGCAAAACAGCAGGATATATAGAATTGATATGAAGAAGAACAAGGGCGTTTAAAAAAAAAATGAACATCACTTCAATCCTGAACTATGTTGTTTCCTATATAAACAGTTAGCTTCGTCACATCCAGAGAATGAATGATTCGAAAGAGATTCTGAAAGATAGACTTCATGAAAGAAGAAATAAGCGCTTAAAAACAAGACTGTAATAGGCATTTAGACTTAATACTTGATAGAGAGAAGAAGATCTAACAGGCCTCTACGTGTAATGCTTGATACGAAAAAAATCTAACAGGTCTCTAGGTCTAATAGTTGATAAGGAGAAGAAGAACTAACAGATCTCTAGGTCTAATATTTGATGCGAAGAAGAAGAACAGACCTCTAGATTTAATACTTTATAGGAAAAAAAATCTAACATATCTCTAGGCCTAATATTTGATATAAAGAAAATCTAACAGCCTTTAAAACTAATACTTGATAGGAAAAAGAAGATCTAACAGGCCTCTAGGACTAATACTTGATCGAAAGAAAATCTAACAGGCCTCTAAAAAAGACTAATACTTGATCGAAAGAAGTTCTAACAGACTTCTAGGTTTAATATTTGATGGGAAAAATATATAAGTTTATTTTTTTTTATTTTTTCGTTTCAAATAAATTCTTTGATTTTGAATCCTCAAAAATGTTAAAGAATAAGAATTTGCAACAAAATTTAAAAATATTTTTCATATTATAATTTGAAAAATAATTTAGCGATTTCTTACACTCGAAAATTTTTATAATACGCGAAAATCTATCTAATTAACATAATAAAGTAGAAATTTATTTTATAAATATCGTTAAAATTATAATAATTTAGGAAAATTAATTTATATAATCCACGACTTTTCTATAATTTACAACAGAAAATATAGTTTTTCTTGTTCACTTTTTCGCTGTAATTTTTTTTTTTTTTTGACTAAATTTACAAATTAAAAACGAAAACTGAAAGAGAGGAAAAAAAAACTATATTTTTAATTATGTTTAAAATTAAACATAATTATTTTGTTCATGGTTTTAAATATCTAAAAAATAATAAACCTCCATAAAACAAGAAGAAGAAATTTTTCATGGAAACATTTGGAAGCTACGAAAAGATAAGTTGAAAGTAAAAATATTTAAATAATTAAAAACGAATATAAATTATAAGAAAATGTTGAAATGACGTCATAGAACTAACAAAAATGATTAAAAATTATTGTGATTTTCCAAAAATCACAATTAATATCTCTCACACATGAATGACTTTTTTTTTATATTAAAAATATAATATAACAAACTGTTAAATATAAATATCGAAACAGTTTAAATTTTTAAGCTAAATAATATGCAAATTTTTTAAAAAAAGCATTATTAAAACAGAAAAAATGGATTTATAGACTTCCATACAGCTTTATCTTTTCTATCAAAAAATTTCTCGTATTTTTTTTTTTCCTGTTATAAATAGGAAAATATAGATATGAATTGAAGGTAACCTTTTAAATTTATTATGGAAGCACTCTAAATAACCTTTGTTTTGGATGAATCTGTTTTAAAAGTGGATTTTTTTGAACGAAAAAGTCTTCCCTACCTTGACGTAAAATTAGTGAAGTCTTTTCGATGCTCTCTCAACCTACTGCAGCCATACAGCGTCCAGAAGTTGTACAATATCTGTTACGGACTCAGCTGTGTATCAGGATTAGCAAAACAAGTGCTTCATTTACCTCTACATTTACTCTCCTTCTACCTTTACCATCTCAGGTCACTGATGCCGTCGTTCACGCCCACAAATATGAGATCCCGCCAATGAGAATGGATAAATTGCGTCGCCACGCCTTACTTAACTAAATCGACCAATCGACTTCGACGCCGTAAGTACGACCAACACGTGCCGAAGTTGCTAAGTTACCACGCGCTATAGTGTATTAAAATGAACCTTTCGATTCGAAAATAAAAAAAAAAATAAAAAATAAATAAATAAAAATAAAAATAAAAAAGAAAAAAATTCGTTTGTTTATATTTTCGATATTTTAATTTTTAGAAATGTTCCGTTTGATTTTTCCAAAGATATCGTAGGGTTTCGGTTTGTTGATATACGTAAGGTTTCTCCGCCACGTGCCTGTAGATTTTAAAATTTTGCTTCCGATGGTTTCTGCAATAAAAATTTAATTTTTATTACTTTTTAATCGAGTAATTATATTAAAAAAAATGCTCACTTGAGACGTAAAACTATAAATTTTGAATACAATCCATTCGTTGATTGGTTAGAATATTTACAATGATAACCAATTACCATAAATTGACGTAAATAATCGAAATTTCCTTAAATGGAAATTTCTTCCTTATATGGTTATAAATTAAATATTTGAATTTAAAATATATATATTTAACTGAATAACTGAATAAAAAACTAAAATTAATTTTTACTAAGTGGATTAAACCAAATTTCTGTCTTAAAAGAGCAATTTCAGAACTATTTGACTCGAGTGACTTGTTTCCTAAGCTGTTTTTGGCTATAAAAATGCAGCAAAATACTGTTTTGAATGATTTTATTATTAAAAAAAAAACATTAAACAAGTAAGGAAAAACACCCCTTTAAGAAACACGTGAAACCAAGATCAACATTTGAAAAATTCAATTTTTCTCATTACAGACTGGGCTAAGTCAACACGACGAAAATGTTGCCAATTGACCGACAAAAGGCCCTCACAGCAGGTAGCCTGTCAGAAAAGAAACTTAAGCTAAACTGGAAGGAAACTGTTACATGAGCTTTTCGGAATAGTAGCGTCTGGCTGGAGGGGCCATTGCTAGCACGTGCGAATTTTGTGTCGTGTCCGGTCACAAAAGTTCACACACATACATACACAGGAAGGGTGGGGAAGATCGAACAGGTGAGACAAGTTCAGGAAGGAAAGATCTTCGTTAATATTCGATTTTATAATTGATTTATGTAAATTTAAAAATGCGATTTTTATTAAAAATATTTCTCTCTAAAAATGCGTGCAACGTCACACGAAAAATTTAGTTTGATAGGCGTATAAAATTAAATTTTTTAAGGAATTTATTTTAGTATTTCAATGTGAAAATTAAGTTTTATATTGCCAAGAATACAGAGAAGAGAGGATATTTTAAATTGATACATGCATAAACATAAAAACGGTTTTATAGATCTATATCAAGCGATTTACATTAAAATAAATACATATTATATTAATTTGATTTGTCATTATTGATATTTATTATCTTTAATTTTATTTTAAATGTGTCAATCATATACTTGACCCGTAGACCCACAGCAGGAAATTCGTGCAAAGATCGAATTTCAGTTTTCGACTGATTCGATCAAGAGTGGCTCCATTCAGTCTGATACAGTAAAGAAACATCGATTTTTTTATATATAGTTCGAAATTAGAATTTCTCTCGTGTACTACGGGCCTCTGTTAAAATGGATAACGGATGGAGATAGGGCCCGAGGAGATGATGCACCACCTGTCTGTAACGTTATCCTATTCTACTCAGTGCTCTTTGTCTGTTGACACTCAATTGACAAGACTGATCTGTCAGCTTATTCTGTTACCTAATTGTTAAGTGAGCAGAATCGACGATAATGTCTCTGATTGGTATCAAAAGCACAACATCCCCAGCTTGCAAGATCCAGAAAGAAATTTATGCAAAGAAGTATCAAAGGATGCTTAAGAGAAAGTGATACACGTAGTTTATGTTAATCTTATTTTGTGAATATCCTTTCAACGTGCTCTTTAAACAGTTTAGAAAATTTGGAAGCCATGAGAACTGCAGATATCGATATAAAATCGATTTCTTTCGATTATCGATCTGTCTTTTGTGTGTTATAAAGGGGAAGAGTTAGACAAAACACGAGACTATCACCGGTTCCCAAAAATTTAATAAAATTAAAACAATGTCGAACGAACATTTATATATATTTCACTGGCACACTGCGTCAAAAAATGCAATATGTTGGGTAGACCACATGCACGTGTGGCATTAGTAGACCATCATGTTGGGTTTTGTGAGGGAGAGTTTGACTAACAAAAGAGAAAAGATATCAGTTAGACTCAAACGATGCCGACTAGAGAGAGGATGAGGTGTAAAAATACCCTCTTCTATTCAATAGAGGGTGTTTCATGCTGGATTGGTTTTTCATCTGTAAATTGGGATGCTGACATGAGATGAAATCAATAGACTGTGCAGTAGTATATTAGGGTTGAAAGGTTTAAATGTTATGGTTGAGAAGTAAAGGTTTAAAAACCACACTGTTTTTTTCTATCCTTTAGGTTCCTACTTCTAACCCATTTATCCCTGGATAGGGAATTTTAAACGTTAAAAGTCACTCGAAGTTTCAGATTACCGTAAAATTAACAACCGACTAGTTTTCATTTAAAAGTTAAGACCTCAAATGCGCTTTTTATTTATAAAAATCAAAAACAGAGACTACATAAAACTGCATCTACTTTTTGGACGCAAAAAAAAAAAAAAAAAAAAAAAAAAAAAAAAAAAAAAAAAAAAAAAAAAAAAAAAAAAAAAAAAAAAAAAAAAAATAGAATAAGTTTTTCTCGTTAATCGTAATTAAATTTAAGTTAATTAATTTTTTCGATTTTTATGTGCACTGCGAATGATATAAAGTAAGTATTTTTGCCATATTCAGACATATGTCTGCTTACAAACAGTTATTTTACCGGGTGATAGATATAGGATATTGTCATTAAATGATACCTTACATGAACAGTTAAGAAACCACACAAATGTGCAGACAAATACTTTGTCAACTGATTGAGTTTTCAAAAATTTAACTAATATTTCGGTCGATATTATTATTCAACATCGAATAATAAATCATAATTATAAAGTGAAAAAAAATTACATATATAGGCAGGGCCGGCGCTAGGTTGGATGTCGCCCGCCTTCAAAGCTGAAATGGGCCCCAAACAAATAGTAATTTATTTATTTATAAGAATGAAACGTCATATTAACAGTTCAGAACGGCGCCCACTTTATAGTAGTGCTCGCCTACAATGCAGGCCCTGCAGGCCCGCTTCCGCCGGCCCTGCATATAGACATTTAATTTCGTACAAACATCTAAAAATATATTTTTCTTAATTATATCAAGATAAACTATGTTTTCGCTATGAAAATATAGTCGCACGTTTAATTTATAATCCCGAAAAAATATTTTCTTGATAAAATAATAAAGCGCTTTTCTTCATAGATGCGAATTGTAGCCTATATAAGCTTAAAATTTGACCCACAAAATGCTAGCTTTACCTGAGTTTGAGTTTGGCATCTGTTAAAATCTATCTGTAATTCGGATTCTAATATTTTCGCTATGAGGTATAAATTATTATTTACACGTTCTAATATTTTTTAACACTATTATAAGCCAGAAACTTGATATATATTGAAATTTCTGTTCAGCATCACAAAAATTTTAAAGTTTAGAAAATGTTTATTGCAAGAACATATTTTGAATGGCTCAAAATGCTGATTTAGATTATGTTTCAGCTATCTTTTATAACCAAATCTTATAGTAAATACTTAATTACTTCATATTAATAACGTTTCCCTATTCATAAAATATTTATGAATAGGGAAACGTTAAGTATTCAGTAAACTTTTTAAGTATTTCATTAAAATATGAAATATTTGTTAAGTTCCCTCATTTTCTAAAAATTAGATTCAGTTTAAATTATAATTGAAGATATCTAATTTTGTTAATATCTCCCAAAATAAAAGTAAAATTTACAAATAGATATCTGGATTTAGAGTAATATTCAAGGTATCAATATAGAAAAGAAAATCCTGATAGTAGTTGTTGGGAGTGTTCTTGGCTTTAACTTTGCCTTTTATTAGCGGAATTTCCTGCTTCGTAGTCATACCTTTATCGAGCCATATTTTGTAGAGGGAAAATAAGATCGAGAATCGTAATCTTATAAAGATGAAGTCAGAAACCACCGATCTGATCATTAGGTAAAATTATTTAAATCAGTTTTTTTTTGTTTCAAACTGCGGGTCGCGACTCATAATCGCATAATAAATAAAATTGATTACGATGAACAGAAAAATGCACAAAAAATGTTTGGAATAGAGCTTATAAAATAAGATTTTTTTGAAAACATTCATTTGTGCCAATATATATCATCCATAATAAATATGTAGCATTGATCAATAATAAATAAATGAACATAATAATTCACTCAAAGTTGGGCCTTTGATTTATCATTGCAAATACTGAGTCATAATACAAAACGCGGTTCTTGCAGCGAACCGCATTGTTTATAATTCTTGCGAAATAAATTTGAAAAACGCTGATTTAAACTATCCCTCTAGTGTTAATTAATAAAAAATTAATAATTTATATGAAATATAACATTAAAGAAATTATTTTTAATAAATATTTTAAAAATTATCATTAGGTATAATTATTTAAATCAGTTTTTTTTTCAAACTGCGGGTCGCGACTCTTAATCGCGTAATAAATAAAATTGATTACGATGAACAGAAAAATGCACAAAAATGTTTGGAATAGAGCTTATAAAATAAGATTTTTTTGAAAACATTCATTTGTGCCAATGGTGCAAACATTGAAAAAATAATTGTATAAAATATTTTTTTATAATTGTATATTACTATTTTTACTTTTGGAAGAGAATTCTCATTTTCTCACATCCAGTGCAATGTACAAAAATTTTTTTACATTAAATACAATAATTATATATATATAAAATATATTTGTTATGACAGCATAATTCGTGTTCAATCGCCCCCTGGTATCAATACTTAGTACTAAAAGGAAAAATGGAAGTCGTCTGCGAAGAGAAGGATAAACAAGATTTGGAAAATAAAACAACCTATGAAGGAAATAAACCAGATAATGATACAGTTATGGTTAGCCCTTACGAAAAGAAATATTATGCGTTGTTACCGAGATGTCAGAATGTACAGCAGGTAAATATGATTAGTTTTAAATAGCATATTAAATTCATTCATTTTGGGTAATAATTTTATCACATTATATAATGTTTAACATATACCACATATTAATATATAAAATATTATACAATTGCATAATACATTACAGAATGTGTCAATCTTGATCATGCCTTTGATCATTATATTGGAAATGTGTACCGGAAATGTTTATGGTACATTTATGGGCGTATTTTAATATAGTTTTAAAATCACGAATGAAATATACCTTAAATTAAATGACCTTAGGTGATCTTATTTAATATACAATTCCTGATTCATTGACTTCAATGACAATATGACCAAAAATCATTTTAAATCTGTTTAGAATGTTTTATCAGAAGTATTTTGAATATGATGATAGGTTTACTCGTCAGAATAATATTTGAACTGAATACTGTAAAGCTGAAAGGATAAATCTACAATCTATTAAATGATCTATATAAAATAAAAATTTTTTTGATCATTAATTCTTTGATTATTGATGACTTTGTAAATACATTTGCTTTCAGTGTGCTTTTAATTATTAGTTATCATCATCATTTATAAGAGATTCCTGAATAATAATATTGCTGAATTTGAAAAAAATGTTAGATTTAAAGAAATAACATTTTGATGTCAAAACAATAAAATTGGAAAATATAATAACTTATGAAGAATACTTAAAGAACAAAGTTCCTTTGTGGTGCAAACATTGAAAAAATAATTGTATAAAATATTTTTTTTATAATTGTATATTACTATTTTTACTTTGGGAAGAGAATTCTCATTTTCTCACATCCAGTGCAATGTACAAAAATTTTTTTACATTTAATTACTACTTTCTATACATCTATTTTTTTGGGTTTTTTCATTGTTTTGATGCTGTTCTATAACTATCTCTTGTTTTATAGTTTTTGTTTTCACAATATGATTTTATTACTTGACAAAACCATTACTATTGCTAGACAAACATATAAATACTATTAATATTTCTAGACAAACATATATTACATATTCATTTTTCAAGCAAAAACACAATTAAGAATCTATCAAAATATATTTATTTTTGGATATTTTTAAAATTATAGTATTAGTTAAAGAATGAATATAGATAATATTGATATTAGTTGTTTTTTTTATAAAATACAATTAAAACTAAAGTATATTAATAATTGGCCTCCTTATTTTTTAAATAAATGTCAAAATATAATTAAATTCAAGTTGTGATTATGTTAAATAAAAAATTTATTTATTTTTGCAATAAATGTATAAATAAAAGTTTATGTATTTTAAATATAAGTATAATTAAATATTTATGTAAGTGAAAATAAGAAATTGGATATATTCATATTATTTTTTTGGAGTGATTTAACATATTGTATTTTGGGAAAAAGTTGATTTCTTATTTATATGAAGATTTAAATACATATTCCAGACAATATTGAAAAAACCTATAAAATATTACAATCTTACAAGTAATGTAAGAAAACACAGGATGTTTACAGAAATAAAGAAAAAGTACAGAAGTAAAAGAATTAGTTGTCTTAAATTATATGTAACATGATAGTAAAAGTTAAACTTTCAAGATAAAGATATTGATTAGCAGTGTTTTCTTTAAATAATTAGTCAATCTTAAGTCAACTTAATGTGCAGTTTCATTCTTGTGTTCAATTTTAATTTATTATATTTTAGAAAGATCATTTTGTTAAGTGTGATCAGTTATATTGTTAACTTAAAGATAAAAAGTAATAAAATATATTAAAATCAACTTTTAATTTTCATTCAGAAAATGAAAGAATATTTATTATCCATGAATTAAAAAATATACTGTATGAACATATTTAAAAATAATTTATGAATTACCTAGAATAATGAAAATTAAATAGTTTTAAGAAAGTCAATCAGTATATTCAAACATTTTTGTTATGCAGTTTGAGAAAACTAAAGAAATCATGTTTTTTTTTAAATAATGACTAGATAGAGCCATTTACAATGGAATATTAAATTATATCAATGTTTAATGGTAACATTAAAATAAGATTATGAATGTTTTCTCTAGATAAAGATTAAAAGAGAACATTGTTTTCTTTTTCAAATTATCAGCAATGCTTATTGAAAGTTTTAAATCAGAATAATTTTATATAAAGATTAAAATTAATAGAACAATGCTGATTTTGAAATGGTTTGGCTGTCTGGAAAGGTTGACATAAAATTTGGCACATTTCAATATTAGTAAAATTAATATAATGTAGAAAATTTTGGAAAAAACTGATCAAAATATAGAAGAAAATTTTTCATTGAAATTCTATATCATTTTTATAGTAAACTCCTTTAAGAGCAAATTTGCTTATTTACAATAAAATATTGGTAACCAAGTTTTTGATATTTTTGAGTTGAAATTTGCTTATTCATAATTATAATTGACTTGTAATAGATCATTTTTAAATGACTTATGACTATTATGAAAGATGCACAGAATCTAGTTTGCATATGAATACTTTTTCATACATACCTTCTCCTGTTCATATTTATTAATTTATTATTAATTTTTTTCCTCACTGTATCTTTATAAATATAGATGTTGTAGCATGTATTTCTAATAATGCTTTTCAAAAAGGAATTAAATTTGATGAACACAACAAACTGCTAGAACAGATGTGATCAGTTTTAGTATATAGGATGTAACAGATTACCATCCCACCCTTTTTTCAAAAATAAGATGTGCTAGGAAGTTCAGAATAAAATATGCATAATCAAAATGAATTCAAAGAATCAGATGAATGTCATTTTCACATTCCAGAGCAAACCATAAGTACAACTTTTTTCTAAAATGCTAGTTCCTGTTCATCTTTATTTCGTAGTCATTGACTTGCTGTTTAATCAAGTTTCCCTTGATTTTTTTGTTATAATCATGCTTTTCACAAATAAAGAAACTTTTGATATGCTGATTATATTAGGTGAATATTGTTAAAATTACAGAACTGCTGAATGTCTTTGAGAGATATCCACATTGCACTCATCATTTGCATAAAGTTTTCCAATTTTTGGTAACTTGTATATGTAAAACTAGTCGTATTCAGCCAATCATAATTGAAATGAACAGACTTTAAACACAACGATAGCTACATCAGCAAGAATATCAGCTAATAGGACCACTGATATCTTTGTTGCTGTAACTGTGAATCCTCATGATTAGGGGATTTTTGGTTCACATGTTGATTGTTTTTTGTTTGCTACTTTGTTATAAACTAAAGAAATTAAAATGTTTGACTAATAGATGTTTTTCAATAGCTACACTAAAATCCAATTCAGCTTATGTTCTCTTATGATATTTCATAGTTGATCTGCTTTCCTCTACTTATAGTTTGTTCTGGGACATGATAATGACACCATCAATTTGCATAATCAATCATTATCATGATTGATTATGCAAATTGATGGTGTCACAAATTACATAATAGAACAAGTTATATGTTAAACTTATATACTGCTTCTACTTAAATTCAGATAAAACATTATATATCAAGCACTTTTTACAGTGTAGAATATTTTTTATTAATTTGTAACTAACATTTGTAAAACATTCTGTTCCAGTATGTAACCTGAAGATGACTCTATGTCGAAAACAGTTACAAATTAATAAAAAATATTTTACATTGTGAAAAGTGCTTGATGCATAATGTTTTATCTGAATTTAAGTAGAAGCAGTATAATGATGTCACAAATTACATAATAGAACAAGTTATATGTTAAACTTATATACTGCTTCTACTTAAATTCAGATAAAACATTATATATCAAGCACTTTTTACAGTGTAGAATATTTTTTATTAATTTGTAACTAACATTTGTAAAACATTCTGTTCCAGTATGTAACCTGAAGATGACTCTATGTCGAAAACAGTTACAAATTAATAAAAAATATTTTACATTGTGAAAAGTGCTTGATGCAAAAATGTTGGTTACAAATTAATAAAAAATATTCTACATTGTGAAAAGTGCTTGATGCATAATGTTTTATCTGAATTTAAGTAGAAGCAGTATATAAGTTTAACATGTAGTCTAATGTTTTATTGAACAAGTTACATTACAGAATATTTTTCAGATGGTATGTGATATCAGTTATTGACAGTTTAAAAATTTTTTTTTATAATCTTAATTTTTATAATATAATTTAATAATATGCCAATAGATGATGATGTATTTGATGAATAGATGTATCTGGTATTATCTCAGCTAGTTACTTCAAGTTCAGTATAAATGGTATCATTTTTTGTGCCATGCTATATCACATAATTTGTGTTGCATTTATTTGCAATATTAAAATGACATAATTTCATTAAATAGGATGCCATATATTTATTAATAATAAGTAACACTTCTTAGAAGAAGATTGGTTATTATTATATTAAGAAAATCCATAATCATAATTATTTTATTAAGAGCTGTTTAGATGATATTTTTTGGAGTTAGTCTTAAACAATGAAATTATTATTGATAACTCCTGAATATCAGTCATATTTTATATACATATGTATATATATATATTTGTGTGTGAGTAATATAATGCTTAATTTTTATGAAAGTAATATTAATGGTTTTTATTAACAAACTTTCAAGCACATCTTCATTAGTGGATGAAAATAATTATAATTTGTCTAATTATATAAAATAACTATTTCAGAACAATGAGAGATTATTAAACAGAATATGCTATGTGAAAAAGCTCCTTAGAAGATTCAGGAAAGAAAGAAGGTAATAATTACTCTATTTTATTTAATAACAAATTGTAGAAATTGAAATACAAATTATACAATCAAAGATATTTTAATATGTAGATTACATTATCAAACTTCAAAAATATTAAATTTGTATTATCAGTATAGAAAACTTCTGAGTCCCTTATCTCCAGAATTTTTTTAGGAAGGATTTAGGCCTATTTTGTTAAACTTTATTCTTCACTTGACACCATCCTCATCATGTTATGTAGCCTTTGGTGAATGTTAGATTGCTCTATTACTAAGTAATCTCTGGTTGGAATGTGGCATAAAACAACATAGAAGAGAAAGAAAGAAAAAATTATAGTGAAATAAAAAGAAATATTTTAAACTCAAAAATTCAATGAAAATTATTAATATACAAATTTAATATTAATTATATACAGTATAAAAAAAGTGAAAATTTTTGAGAGAGATTTTTCAGTTATCTTCATTTTTCATGTATTCAACTTGAAGGTTATAACAGGATAAAAAAAACTTTTTTTTTTTTTTTCATTTTCAAGTTTTAAATGTTGTGCTCTTTTTAGTTCTTCTTGAATATATTACATATTATCAGTATGAAATTAGTCTCTCAACTTAAAACTTTTTCTTAATTTGAATTTTGAAAATTTTTTTTTGTGCTTGTTTGCCCTGTGTCATTACTTTTTGCAATTTTAAAGTTAAGCAAAATATTAAAAAGAAACTTTTTATTAGAAAAACTTTTATTAAAATTAATAACTTTATGTAGTAATGAACTGCCAAAATCTTAACAATCACAAATAATACACAGTTATAAGCTCTCAGTTAAAGTGAAAAACAATTATTTATTGCAGAGTACTTTTGGTTTTTAATAAACCATCATCAGTACAAATATTACATTTTATATATAAAGATGTAATAAAAATATTATATTGATATTATCTTTATATAAGATGTAATATTTGTACTGATGATGGTTTATTAAAACCGAAAGTACTCTGCAATAAATAATTGTTTTTCACTTTAACTGAGAGCTTATAACTGTGTACTATTTGTAGTTTTAAAAGTGAATTTTGATATATATCTTAACAATCAGTTCAGTAAGTTGACTTCAAAATTTATTTTGAAGCCAACTTCACATAAGCTTCTATCATTTGATTTTTTCATGAATTATTAATCATATTTCTCTTCAAAATATATAATTATGCAATTTTTAAGAACTGATTGTTAATATTTTGGCAATTCATTACTACATAAAGTTATTAATTTTAATAAAATTTTTTCTAATAAAGAGATTTTTTCTTTAAATTAAAAAATGCAATAAGATATATATATATATCTTGCATTTAAACTCTGTACGATGAAAATATATTATAGATTAGATTAAAATATATTATATATAGATATATATATATATTAAATACAAGTAGTCCCTGTACTCATCAAATTATGATTGGTTTTGAATTGAACCACAAAGTAATAAGTTGGAGTGGTCAAAAATTGAAACTGCCCAAAATTTATAGATTGCCTACTATAAGTCTTTGTTAGGATATCTTTATTACATTACTGTAATAAAATTATCAAACATAAAACCAGAGGAACTAGACACAATAAGAAAATTTGGTGCATCAGATCATTGTGGACTCATTGGATTGGACTCATATGCATATGAATTGCATTGACCAGTCATGGAATTTATTGATTATATCACTATTGTAAATATTAGTGGTTACAAGTTGATGGTGTTGTAAATTGAGGAATACCTGTCTAATAACAGAACACAAGATTCACATTTAAATATAAATTTGGATATGGAATTAAGAAGAGAGATAATATTTTATATTAAATTTGACAAAACTCATACAAGGGCAAAATATATTATAAGAAGAATATATAAACAAACAGATATGCTGAATATATAAGTAATTAGATTAAAATAAAAATATAATCCAAAAATTCCTATTATTGTCCATATTATTAAGATCAGTTATTCCTAAAAATTTTCATTATTATTCATCATTATGTAAAGAAGTTAATCAATACTTAGCCATTGTAGAAGTATAAAGAATTTCCTATGTATTTAAATCTTTTCATTTAACATAAATTATGCAGTAGAATTTCTGTTTAATGGACTAATCAGGGGAAAGAGTCTCTGTTAATGGTAAAAGTGTTTTAAAAATACAATACAAATATATTAAAAGTAAGAAAAATATTACAATTATATTTTCTTACTCAAAATGCAATTACCTAATAAAATAATAATTTTGAAGAAGGTAGAGACATTGAAACAGAAGTATCTAATAAAAATTTATAATTTATTTACAGTACTTATGATTATTTATTGATGAAACCTTTTGTCATGATTTATAGTGGTGAACAAAAATAAATTAAAAATGTTTACTGAGGACCAAATAAAAATTTAGTCCAAAATATTTTGTCCATTAAATCTGAAATCTATTAAAAATGGGGTCTGTTAAACTGAAGTTCTACTGTATTTTGAAATTTAATGTTTTTTTAATTTTAATTGGTTTTTTTAATGCAAATGAATTATTGTCAAATTTTATTATTAAGTTTGCTAATAATTAATGAAAATAATATATTTTTTGTATTTATTATTATTTTAAAAGTTTTATTCATTTTGTTTAGATTTCTAATGAAAAAGTTAGATAAATACGGAGATGATTATAAGAATATTCCTTTGGCACTTTTTACAGAGGTAAAAGTTTTTAAAACAAAAACAAATTTCAAATATTTATTACTATATGAAATAAATTTCATTTATAAAATCTGATATAAATTCATAATATGTGAATGACTACAGGTATTACTTTAATTACAAACATCATAGCATGAGCAATGAAGAAATTTTAAGCACTAAGCAGAAATAAAATCTTTATTTCACTAAGGAACGTTTTTGACCATTCACAACTGGTCTGATGTAGACCAGTTTTGAATAGTCAAAAACGTTCCTTAGTGAAATAAAGATTTTATTTCTGCTTAGTGGTTAAGATTTCTTCATTACTCTGATTAGTTACAGAATGTCTATAGTTTTAGTGATCATAGTATGAATTTTTGTATTTGCCAAGATGCCAATTTATTTTGAAATCTTAGAAAAATTTAAAAGATGAAATGTTTGAAAATTTTAAACATTATAATAGCAAAATAATCTAACAATAAATGTATCATAAAACTAATATATAAGTGCTCTCATACTTATTGTCATTTATCTTATGATTGCCCCTACAATATTCCAAACTTAGGTATTTTCATAGTATATTGGTTAGAAATAGTTTCTTTACACTTTTTTGTTTTATTAAAAATGTAGTAAAGCAATTGCTTACAACTTTGGAGGTGTGAGTTCAGTTCCAGATTATTTTGTAACTTTGAGGATTTGGGATCAAATCCAGACAATTTCACCATCTTAAAGGATTTGTTAGCCCATTGTCTATTACAGTATACTCCCAATTAACTGGGGTAGTTGGGAAATGAATTACTCTGGATAATCTGAAAAATATTCAAAAAATTTGGGATTATGGACAATAAGCATTTAATATTAAAAAATAAATAAATTGCATATATATATCCAAATGTTCTATAATTTATTGAAAAAGTAAACAAAATATTGTACAATAATTTTCCTTACAACAGTAAAGTCCAGCAATTGTTCCTTATTGCAAATTATCCTTAAATATGTATTAAGGAATTACTGAAGTATTTGTAATTTTAATTTGATCCTAATTTTTATTGCTAGTTATTTAAGATATATTAAATAAATTATTCTGGAGCATTTAAAAAACTTTCAAACAGTGCATCTAAGGTAAGGCATCAAAATTAACTGTCACTTACGGATTGCAAATTACCTCCCCAAATAATCAGGAATGTACTATAGTATTACTAAAATTACTATCATTATGAGTCATTTTTGACTTACTATTTTTTTAACTTAAAATGGGATTGTCAAAACATAACCTATTGTAAGTAAGAGACTATCTATAGTTATATAATGTTTTACTACATTACTTGAAAATGATAGTTTTGCAAAAAATCCTTAGATTATAATTGAGATTTATATTTGAATTTCTGAAATAAAAATCTTATTTGTTCAAATTATTATATATATTGCACATTATAGTATATATATTTGGCTATTTGTCTGTACATCATACAACTTGGGTCCCAAAGTTTCCAATTTGGAAACTTGGTACTTTCTGTATATGAAACATCTCTAGATGAGCTAATCATCACATTGGAAATTGAATCATATTGATAAAAACTGTGAAAAGAGCTATTGATAATTAAAAGAATTAATATTGAAAAAGGCTATTTAATTAAATAGAAATCAAAACTACTGTGGCAAAAGATGTTGAAGTTAAAGTTAATTAACAAATATGATGTATACTGTGAAAACTATTAATTTTAATTCATCATCCTATAAAGGTTTTTATTTAAATAGTATTTTATTCTTCTTTAAATACTTTTAATCACAAATGAAACATTTAAGATTAATAATTAAAATAAACCTTATAATAAAAAATATAGTTTAAAAAAATAGAACTATTGAAGGATACTACACACACTGAATAAAAAAAATCATTTTTTTAAATTTTCTCTATTTTGAGACTGATAAGACAAAAAATTTTGGGATTTTGGATATGATTTAAAAACTATCTCTATACTAATATTGATACTAAAACTATACCAAATTTGAAATTTATACATCCAGCAGTTAGGACTGAGAATTTGTTATTTACTCATACTATCGAGCATATATTTACGTTAGATTAGAGGAATATTTGTATTGGGTACATAGATTTATAATTTATATAATAATTTATTTGATAAAAATATATTGAATATAAAAATGAATTTTGCAATTTAAAAATATTTACTAAATAATATTTACAATATACTATGACAAAACTACATCTGTTATTTGGCTAAACATTGTTTTAAATAATTATACTCCTACAATAAAAAATTTATCGTTTTACACAAATGAGAGTATTGGATAATGATTGTTTATTGTAAAATTTTAAATGTTTATCATATCGAAGCTATATAATCAACAAATTTTATGCTTATAAAAAACAAGCTTATTTTTTAATAACAATAATGTGCTTTCAATTTAAGTAAAATTTTTTTATTGGCAAATTTTTATATTTGAGGCTTTTATGTTAATAAGGCACTGTCTTTTGTTCTAATTATCTATGTTTTTCAATGATGATAAGTTTAATTTCTGAATTATTTTAAATAGTTAATTTATTCTAATCATCTAAATATAAAAATGAAGATCTGTTATCTTATTTTTTCATCTGTAATTTAAATATTGATCATTAAATATATTTAAATTCCTTGTTGTTTTTATCATTGTATAATTTTATGACTGCAGTTAATTGATTTTTTTTGGAATATTAGATTTTGATTTTTAGTCTAATTGTATTCTTGATTTTGTTTTATTAGTATTATTATTAAGTAGTGTTTTTATTTAATATAAATAATATTTCAGTTCTTGTTTTGGATTTAACTAGAAAAAAAATAAATCTGTATGCATTGTTTATATATCTTAAAATATTCCATGACTTCTGTGACTTAAGTATAGACATAGCAGACAAAATTTATTTTGTATAATATGCTCATGCTGCATTTTTACTTAGGCCAATTCCAAACTAATTAAAACAAATAAGATTTAATGTGAAAAATTATTTATATTTAATAAAATGCAATACAGAAAATTTATAATTTTATGTAACATAATAATATCAATTGCATACTGTATAAAAGTTTTCTATTGATTCAATAAGTTAAAGAAAAAATAGATAAACAAGACAGCATATGATATTTTAAAATTTTGCCATATAATTTTCCTGTTTCTTCAAAATATTTCTAAATGTTAAATAAAGAAGGAAAATAGGCAGATTAATTATTTCCAGAACTTAATAATTATTTAAATTTAATTTTGAAAAAATAATTAATTTATATCAAATAATTGTAAAGAATGAAATATATATGTTCAACCATTTTCTAAAAAATTTAACAATAAATGTTAATCAGAATAGTATAAAATGCTATGATTGGTTGAAAATCATTATCCCAGTTAGCAGACAGATTTTAGAGTTTAGCATTGAAATGTAATTATCTTGAATAAAACTTAAAATATAAACTTTGTTACTATAATCAAAATATATAATTTAAAAATTTTTTTCTTTTAAATATAAAAAAAATATGAAAAGAAAGCAATTTATAAGAGTAAGATGATAGAATAGAACAGTTAACAAAAGGCAAAGATTTAGAAACAATGACATATCATATATCACATAGTATAATATTGAACAAGTATGACACAAGTTCCTTATAAAACAGTTCTGTATTGGATAAGTTCTAATATTCAATTGCAAAGGATTAAGTGTCATATCAAATCATTTTGCTAATAAAGCAAAATTTTTAGCAGAATTGGATTTTCTTAATATTGTTTATGCATTCTACTTGATATTCTTTTTCTGAAACATTCATTCTGTGCCTATATTTTATCCTATGTTTTTCACTCTACCATTAAACCTCCATTTTAAAATTAACTTTTATAAATACTTCTTTCCAATACTATAAATGTGTAATATCCATTTGATCATATTCCATAAATGCCTGACTATCATTCATGAAACTACTACTATCTGAAAGCAAATTCTTGTAGTTTAATAATGTTTCTTAAAGCAATTGAAAAAATTCAAAATTAAAAAATGTGAAAGATTAAAATGTATTATTTAATCAATATTTTATGAGTATTACTTTATTTATTAAGTAAATATTAATAGATTCTGAATAAAAAAAATTAATTATAATTAAAATATAACAGCACACGTTCAAGCGAAAGACTAATATATTTATTTCCTAAAGATTTTCAGCTTAAAAAGCCATCTTCAGTAGAACAAGTAAAAAAAATTTAAAATATTTTATTAAAATCATAGTAGAATTTCAAAAATTTCATTATTGTTTGAAAATTTCTTGACTTAAAATTAATAAGAAAATTTATGAATAATTTTATCATAATTAATTATATCCTACTATATAATACAAAAATTGTTTATTTTAAATTTAAAAACAAATATAATTTTATCAAAATTCAATAATTAAGGAAATCATTTTCTAGAACATTGTGCAATGTTAGTCCATAACTGTAAATTAAAATTGTTTTTTACAATCTTTCAAGTATTAAATAATTAGGAAACCAGTAAGATTCAATAGAACTATTGTCAAACTTCAATATGTTAAGAATTCTTGTATTTTATAATTAAAATATATTTATTTTAAGATTATTAGAATATAAATTTAAGCATAAAATTTTTATTCTTAGATTATTGCTATATATTATTTAAATAAATGTGTGATTTAATTTTTTTAATAGGAGGAAGGTTCTTCTACATGTCCAGTGTCCTCTACTTTATCTACAAATGAAACTATTATGTCTTCTGCAAATAATTTTATAACTCACACATCAACTGTAACTAGCCAATTTACGACTAAACACACAGCTGCTAATAATTGTCACGTGGTCAACAAAAAGAAGCCACGACAAGAAAAAGAGAAAGATCCCAATGCACCAAAAAGACCAGCAAATCCATTTTTCTTATTTTGTCAGGAACAACGTTCATCAGTCATGGAAAAATATCATCAAGAACAAAAGGTATTTAACTATAATTTCATTTTTGTTTTTAAAATAATATATATTACTAATTTGGGTACTTTTCCGTTAGCCGGGTGCAAGCGAATTCTGTTATGTATAGCTTTTTGGAGTGAATCTTTAACACAACGGAATTGTCGATTCATATTTTATACACTAGTCGGTGGGTGGCGACATTTGCGCCCGGCTAATGGAAAAGAACCCTAATTTGATAAAACAAACTTCTATATGCTCAAAATATATATTCTAAATGATATAGCAAAATTTACTTTAATGATTTATATAAAGAAATATGTATGAGGAAAAATAAAATTAGAATCTCAAAAAAAGTTTTTGTTAATTATTGTATATAGCATAGAAATTTTTTATTGAAAAATTTTAAAAAAGAATGCAAAATGATAAAAATTTGGAATTTTTGAGTTGTATTTTAGCATAATTCAGAATTAATTCTTTTTGTTATAGAAATTTTATTTTAAAAATATAATAATAAATCTTTTTTTATTAGATTTATATAATTAAAATATTAAATTTCTAAAAGTAATAGTTAATTATTTGTTTTATAGATTATATTCAATAAATTTGAATAAATGCTGCATTTTTATAATTAACTTTTAATTTTGATTTCACTCTCTACCTTTGCTTTGCAAGAGAGTGATATCTTTGTACCAATGAATTCATCATATTGTCTTATATAATGGACCAGATAATAACTGTTATAAAGGCACTAATGACTTAGTGTCTTTTTTAGAAATAGAGGTATCTAAATAGTGAAATTGCTGAAGGATGTCATTCCTTTCTGTTTAATGTAATGATTTGAAGCTTTATTAATAAGTAGTAATAATAATTATGATAACAGTCATTCACTATCAGATCTGTAACAAGCTATAATTCCATGAAATCAAACTAATTGTCCAATATTAGGAATTAAGCTAATTTAGAATAGTAGAGAGAAAATCTAAAGAGTACCAATACTTTAAAGAGGCACAGTTAAACTATTGCCTTTCATTGATATCTGTTAACAGATGAAGATAACAAATCTTTAATTGTTGAAACTGGGTACTTTTCCATGAAGCCTTTTAATCAATTTTCTTATTTTATTTCTGAGTGCTTATGGTATTTTAATCATTTTATTTTTAAATTTTTAATTGTTATGGTTTTTGCCTTTGTTATCAGATATTTTATTTTCAAAAAATATTTAATTTTTTTAGTATATTTTAACTTATTTTTACATGAATTATGCAATTTTTATAAATTTAATTTTTACATTTATATCTGTTTTCAGAATTATTGCTGTTATTACTTGTTTGTTTGGATTTATCAAATGTCCTTTTATATAGTACTTGTAAATATTTTTGTTTATTTATTATTAATGTTTCAAAATTTTGAATACTGCTTTATTAGCATTCTGTGTTCTTTCATAGTTTTGTGATTTTTAACTTGTGCTATTGCTGAAGATGGCTTTATAAAGTCAAAAATACTACAGTTTTGTACTTATTTGTGAATTAAATAATTATGTTATTTATTTTAATGCTTGTATATAGTTTATTTTGAACTAGGTATATCTTTCCCAGTGAATCAAGTCCTAAATGACTCCTTGTTGTGAAAGCAAAGTTACAGATTTTGGAATTTTGGATCAAGTTATTCAACCTGTATATACTTATATAACAAGCTTTACAATTAATTATTAATTGAAACAAAGTATAAATATGAAAGGCAATATTGAAGACTATTTAATAAATTAAAACAATATCAAATTAATCTTTTGCTTTGAACTAGGTAAATAGTATTGAATTTGTAATATTGCTTTCTTTTTATAAGTATTTTTAGCACACTGCCTTTAATTTCATGAACATTATAGTGTATTGACATATTTTGGCTTAGCTGATGCCTGTATCATGAAACGAAGCTAAACTTCAAATTAATCATTATGGATTTAATTATATTGACTGATGATCTTAGAAGTGCAATGCATTAATAAATAATTTTTCAAAGAATTTTGGTAACTCAAGCTTTCCAAACATTAACACTCAGTGCCCTAGAATGGCCTTCATATATTGAAAAATGGCATTAAAAGAAAATGCAATTCTATTATAAGATTAAAAAGCATCATCTAATAATCTAAGAGTAATGTTTTAAGCAAAAGATTAATTTGATATTGTTTTAATTTATTAAATAGTCTTCAATATTGCCTTTCCATATTTATACTTTATTTCAATTAATATTTAATTGTAAAGCTTGTTATATAAGTGCTCTTATAAGTATATACAGGTTAAATAACTTGATCCAAAATTCCAAAATCTGTAACTTTGCTTTCACAACAAGGAGTCATTTAGGACTTGATTCACTGGGAAAGATAACACAATAGTGTTTGTGCAAAAGCCTTTTTCAAATCCGAAACATTTTTAGTTCGAAGCATTTTAGATTAGAGATATTTGATTTGCATTGAATTTTGTAATGTATAATGTTAATTCCATTCTGTCAATTATTTTAAAATCAAATTCTAAGGTTTCAAACATATATATACATCAAATAACTAAAGGTGAATTACAGTCTTTCGAAGCATTTTAGATTAGAGATATTTGATTTGCATTGAATTTTGTAATGTATAATGTTAATTCCATTCTGTCAATTATTTTAAAATTTTTAAATATTTCACATACATGAAATATTTGAAAATTCATCAAATTCTAAGGTTTCAAACATATATATACATCAAATAACTAAAGGTGAATTACAGTCTTGAGTATGTGTTTGGTATACATCATATTATAATAAAGTTATTTTAATTCCTAATACTGTCTGACTATTATTGAAAAAATGCTGTAAAAATAGTTTTTTATTTTAATATTTGAAATTATAATGGTTCAATTTATATGACCATGTGACTTCTTTCACATAGTCAAAATAAAATAAATCATTACAATTTCATGGAAATCCACATTAGCCTATTGAAAAGAATTTTTATAACTTTTATTTAACATGTTATCTTTTATTATAAAGTTCAATATTTTCATTTTAATTTAATGATATTAAAATTTTCAACATAGAGTAGACATTTTATTTTGCATTATAAATTAGCTATTCTTGTGCATTGGGTCATGTAATTTAAATTTGATGAAAGGGGTGTAAGTTGATGGAGTCATGTGATCTTGAATTATCTAATAGGAATCTCTAACAGAAAAACATGAATGAAAATATATTTTATTATATAGCTGTTTTCAGTTTTTATTTGAAGAATGGTTATTATAAATATTGAATTTTCTCATACATGTTTAAATATTTTCTCAGTCAAGATGCTGAGTTAATACTCAGCATTTTGATTGATGCAGTTTATTCATTAGAAATAGTGTTAGAATTTACAAAATTGATTGCAAAGATTTAAATAATCACTGTTGATAAATGTTAAAATATAATTATATTTTATTTTTCAGGAAGAAATAACACATCAAGAGTTAACAAAAACATTAGCAAAGAATTGGAATAATCTTTTAGCTGAAGATAAAAGGGTAAGCTGTTGAAAAATATTGTAATTATTTGTTTCTCTTATTTGTTTTTATCAATATTCAATTTTGTTGTTGTTCCTTTATATGCAGCCATCAAGGGCAACAGTAAGTTAAATGTTTAAATATTTGTTTAAACAACAAATTTATACAATTCAGTGTTTGTAAATTTATAAATTTAGTATATATTATAATTACAATTAAATCATTTATTAGTATTCATTTGGGGTTTTATGAAAAATGATATAAATTGCAGTAAATGAAAAAGTTATGAACTTAGATTTATCTTTATTATTGTTTTTAATATGTTGAGCACTGATTAACACTTATTTGCATTCAAAGACTCTTGCCCTGGTAGCTGATGGGAGGTATATTTCTATGTAGGAAGTTTCAAATTTCAATCTTTTCTATTTAGAATGAATCGTCAGATTTATTTTGCTTATATAAGCATTTATGTAATACTTCACATTTCATTGACAATTGATTTAGTTTTATCTTAATTTGATTTTGAATAGATCTTATAAATTATTTTATATTTTTTATATAACTATAATTATGATTATAATGCATTTTGAGGTTTATGAATTGTAAAGTTCATAACTTGAAATTTACTCTTTCAACCAAACCCCAAGATTTCAAAAATATTGTATGTACAATTAGTTATATTTGCTGTTGAATGGACTAATTAATATCATTTTGTATTCAAACCTGATTATAAGACAAGATTTTTTTAATGGAAAGTTAATGTCATCATAAAATTTTTCAAGTTCTGCAGCTCATGGAAAAAAACAAGTAATCCAGCAAGTAATATCTGTATCCCATCAAAAACATAAATATGAAAAAATGAGCCAAGTTCTATTCTAATGGTTTATTTGGCCACCAAAAGAGTAAAAATCTAAAACTGCCAAGTTCCATTCAAACTTCAACGTCAAAAAACGAGATTTAAATACTGAAATAAATTCAATATCGTGTCACCTCTTCAGGCTTTTACTTGGCAAGTTTTTGAGTTATATTAAGTTATTACCCAACTATCATAAATATTAAAATTTTTCAAGTAAAAGTCTGAATAGAATAAACAGGAAAACGATACACTGCCTATACAATATAGAAAAATTAACACTTTAGCACTTAGGCAGATCGAGAAAAACATATAATAAATTAACTTTTTTAAATAGCAGTAGCGCTTTCGACTTTTTATTAAAAATCCTCTTCAGCTACACACAAATAGAACGTCTAGTAAACACAATTCTTAGAACATAAAATACTGTTAAATTTTAAAAAAACTTATGTATTCTATTTTATGTTCTAAGAATTATGTTTACTAGACGTTCTAATTCTGTGTAGCTGAAGAGGATTTTTAATAAAAAGTTGAAAGCGCTACTGCTATTTAAAAAAGTTAATTTATTATATGTTTTTCTTGACCTGCCTAAGTGCTAAAGTGTTAATTTTTCTAAAAGTCTGAAGATGTGACACTTTATTAAATTTATTTCAGTATTTAAATCTCATTATTTGATATTGTGGTTGGAATGGAACTTGACATCATATTAGATTTCTACTCTTTTAGTGGCCAAACAAACTAGAACTTGGCTCATTTTCTCACATTTATGTTTTTGATGGGATAGTAGTGCTTTTTGCTAAGTTGTCAAGTTTGCTATTGATTTTAAGGGCCATCATAAGAATGGAATATCATAATTTGAATGATTGTAAGTTGAGGATTACCTGTAATAGCAAATGACATTTATCTTTAGGATTATGTTATAACAAATTGAATGGTTTCATTAAATTAAAATTATGATTTGAAACAAAATCAATATGAATTTACTAATAAATTATTCATGTTCTCAGATACAATGTTTTTTTTTTTTTTTTTTTTTTTTTTTTTTTTTTTTC
>AYEL01056151.1:0-13205 GCA_000484575.1 Olivierus martensii
AAAAAAAAATAAAGTGCAAAGTACCTATTAAACAAGACCTATATGATGACTAAAGCAAGTACCTAAACCTACAGTGTAAGTGAAAGGGAGCTAGGATAACGTTAGTAAAAAGAGAGGTTAAGATGGCAAGATGTTAGTAAGAAATAGTTAGTAAATTAGGAAACTAAATTTAGGGAACATGTGTTAGTAAGAAACCTATAACTATGTTATTAATAGTAATACAAAATTTTTTTTTTATTTTGATACAATGTTGTACTTTCTAATATTTAAAATAAAAACAAAACACACACCTTTCTACACTATTATAAATATTTAGCACAATGTTATTTAATGAATATTTTATTAATGTGTTGTTGGAACCTATATAGTAGTAGACATTTTCATGATTTGCTAATCCTCAATTTTTTAATAAATCTCAAACAATACTTCTTAATCTTAATTATATTTTAAACTGCAATGCTTCTTTATTATTTTTGCATTGCAGTTTAAAATATAATTATTATTTTCATTGTTTATGTTGTAAAATGATATTTTTATTCTTTCCTATTATATAAATAACTTTAATTTTGAGATTTTTGATACTTTTTTCTTTAAAATTATAATTACATAAAAATTAGAGAATTTATGAATAAAAAATTTAATTTTAGCGCAAGAATAATTTCACAGACAGGATAAATACAATTCTTCTTTGAATTATATAATAAAACAAGCACTAATAAATATTCATTTTCACTTCAAAAATTTGAAAATAATTATCTGAAATATAATTAAATGCAATTCAGGAGATTCCAACTTATGACTGGGTTGTATTCAAAAATTTTGGTCATAGTTCAAATCAACCATAA
This sequence comes from Olivierus martensii, assembly GCA_000484575.1. NCBI lineage: Eukaryota > Metazoa > Arthropoda > Arachnida > Scorpiones > Buthidae > Olivierus > Olivierus martensii. The sequence goes on from AYEL01056151.1 coordinate 846, forward strand.
TTTGGAATAAAATTTTCCATAAGTGAAATGTTATTTATATAAATATGGAAAACAGCACTTTATGCAGTTGAATAAATTTATGCAAATGTTTTCGATTCGACGAATCATCATTAGGCACATTTTAGGCAAAATCGAAAGTCTACAAGCGTTCTTTCCGTTTATCTTCTTGATACCTTTCTTTAAACATTATTTATATGATTTCTCCAGGTTCAGCTGGCTCTGCTCCATTTAACTTTTATGATTCGTTGATGAATCATAAAAAACGTTGATGAATCGAAAACGTTTACATAAATTTATAATAAAAACTTTATTCAACTGCATAAAGTGCTGTTTTTCATATTTATTTAAAGATATAAGTCTTAGCAATAAAAGTGAAATGTTATAATTAAAAGTTATTTTCCCCAACCCCGGACTTTAAAATATTCAATATTCTTTAAAAAATTAGCAGCATATAATGTTGAATAAACAGTGTTTATTCTTTAATACGAAGTAATTATATATATTATGCCTATTAGAACTAATTTTATCTATAAAATGTTTATTTCCTATGTCCAAGTTTCTAGAGTTTGTTGCATGATAAAACATTTATTTACCATTATGAAGGATCAGTCTTATATATATTATTTTTCAGGAAAGATCCAGGCCTAATTATCCTTTGAATCCCAGTCCCTTCCACCATATATATTGAAGAGTCTAGTGGCTTTAAAAAAGTGACCTCCATTAATATCATCTGTTAGCAACTTAGTTCAAACTAACTTAACCAAATTTCTAGTAAATATAAGCTATTATTTTTAGTGCACTTCCCAATCATAATTGTAATTGGGTCTAGAATGAATACCAACTGCTCACATCTGTGGCAGAACCAGTAAGAATTTGATGTTCAGGCAAAAATTTTTCAGAAACAGAATTCGGATTCAATTTAGAATGGGTTGAGCCTGGACTGAAAGTTAATTTGAAGTTATGAAACCTTTCATAGTTGATATGTTTTAATATTTGTCCATTTGTATAATTCATTAAAAAAAAATTAAAGAAATGATTTGTTCTTTTTGTAGAAAATTATATACAAGTTATATACATACGTATTCAAATTAAAAATACATACTGTACCTATTTCCATCTTGTCAGCATTGTATCTAGTGTACTAAAGAAATGATTTGTTCTTTTTGTAGACAATTATATACAAATTATATACATACTTATTCAAATTAAAAATACATACTGTACCTATTTCCATCTTGTCAGCATTGTATCTAGTGTAAAATCATTCAACATGAATGAAATTCATATATTCTAATTTCACTAGATTCTTTTATTAAAAATAATGCAAAAATGTCAATTTCATGAGTTTTTATTTTTAGAAAAATTTATAATCTAAATCAAATCATAAAATACTTCTTTTTATAGGTTAGTGAAATTAGAATATATGAATTTCATTCGATTCTTTTATTAAAAATAATGCAAAAATGTCAATTTCATGAGGTTTTATTTTTAGAAAAATTTATAATCTAAATCAAATCATAAAATACTTCTTTTTATAGGTATATTATGAAATGTATGAAAAAGAAAAGGAAAGATATGAACAAGAAATGAAAATATACAGTGAAAAGGAAAATCCTTCATCAGATAAAATGTGACTGATGCTTTTCTTTTGTATATATGTATATGTGAATACAAAATGCCAAATAAATTTTGAGAATTTAAGTAAAAAAAAAATATCTAATTTATGCTACGATTTTATATAAAAAAATATAATGATATAGCAAAAACAAGTTTAATAATCCACATTTACAACATATTACAACTTGGAAATTTTTTTCTCAAAATTTAACAGTGTTAATTATTTTGGTTTGAAACCATCTTTTTCACGTCGAAGCATGCCCATGGTGGCAACAGGATCATTCTGACCTGCATGCTGTTGAACGGATTCTTCGTGGACTCTCATAAATGGATTGAAAGTTTTTTCTGCACCAATAGTGGAAGGTATTGTAGCTTCATTTTTGATTCGCTGATTCTAAAAAAATAGATAAAATGGAATAAAATTCTAGCCAAATAATCCAAGCAGTAATAATATAATTTAGAATAAATTTGTTAAATTAATTTGGATTAAATGGCTTTAGTTGTTAACTACAGGCAGTGCTCAAACTTTCGTACTTAACTGGTTATGAAAGAACTTTACTGAAATGTACAAAAGTAGAGCAATGTAAAAAAAACAGAAAAAAGTGTTTTTAAAATATATTTATTTTACAACACACAATGAAACAACACATCCTAATTCAAGACCGAGCATGTGATGCTGGAAATGGAGTGGGATTATTAATGGAGAGAAAATGCATGCGTTTTTGGGATACATATTTAAAAGTTAAATTTTTATTAATATGTATGAAATAGCAAATTGTATGAAAGTCGAGGACCGCCTGTATTTAAAATTCTAATTTGATTTTTATTTCAATTAATAAATAAAAAAGAAAACTACAAATTAATACCTGTGCCCATGCTAATTTTTCTCTAATTGAAGAATTACTTGGTTCCACATGAAGAGCATATTTTAGATTATTAACAGTATATTCATGACCACAATATACACGCTAGAAAAAAATTCAATATATATTCAAAAAGTTTATTTTAAATTAGTATAAAAGTAGAATTTCGTGTTTTGTTACCGTGCTGTCTGGTAAAGAACCAAGAATTTTGACTAGAGCTTCGTACATCTGGTCTGGAGTCCCTTCGAAAAATTTTCCACATCCAGCAACAAATAATGTGTCACCTAAATAAAATCACTAATGTAATTTAATATATAAATGCATCAAATTTTACAATCATACTTAAAATCTGACCTGTAAAAACTGCAGGATCATCGTCATGTTTCCCAGTAACATAATAGCAAATATGTCCACTAGTATGACAGGGTGTAGATAGACATTTAATATTAAGTGATCCTAACTATGATAGAAAAAAAAAATTATAAAAATACTTTATGAAACTCTTATGATTATCTAGCAATACATAACTAAAATATTTTTACATTAATATCATCTCCATGTTTGACTTTATTGTTTAAAGCTCCAACTCTTTCATCTCCACCAAATATCATTAAAGGAGAAGAGAACTTTTTTACTAGTTTTTCATTTCCTCCAGCATGATCCCTTAAATATTAAAATTACTTAATTAATATACAAAAAAATTTCTTTATAGTTATATTTATATACTTACCAATGATGATGAGTAGTCAGTACAGTTGTTAACTGTACGCCAGTTTTATTTACCATGTCGATAACCTATAATATATTAATATTTGGTAAATCCAGTTTTAATTTTCACGTAAATTGGTTTGTAAAATAACAAAATTATACCTTATCTGGATCGACTGGATCCACTACAGCTGCTTGTCGAGTATCGTCGTCTATCAGAAGATACATATAATTATCTTCTAAAGCTGGCATCAAATAGACTTGCATTTCGGCTAGCTTTGTATTTAATACTTTACTGTGAGAACCTAAATTGAATAAATTAATTATTATTTAATTATATATTTGCGATTATTTTTAATTTTACATTTTTACAAAAATCTTGTCAATGCACTATATGAATTTAATAAAATATTTGCATAATTTTTGATAATATAAATGTATTATTACAAATTTTTCAATATAAGTTTTATATTTGGTGGCTTTCGATTTATGATATCATTGACTATTTATGACCATGATACAGTCTGTAATCACTATGGTTGATCATTACAACTCACACAAATCCATGTTTAATAATCTGATATACTGGCAGTTTATTTTGTGTCTGAATTCTTTGTTTTGTTAAACTTAACATGATATAGTGTTATGTTATGAAGAATAGTGATAAAGTATTTCAGACTTAGCATGTGCTGATTCGAACAGAATTCAGTCATTGGTTCTCAAATTTTTTTTCTGGTGAGGAACACATTTTAATATTTTAAAATTTGGTGGCACACCTAAGTATTTTAAATAATAATTTAGATATAACAACGAATTTTAATTAACAGTTTATTGTATTTATTCAGATTGCAGACATACTCATACAGGGATCATTAAATGGCAGCCCTTATTAAGTTATAACGCCATCTGCAGATTTTGTATTTTTTTAAGAAACTATAATTTTAATTTCATTTTTATTCCTTAATTTTTAAATTTTGAATAATGGCAAAAAATTTTAGCTGTGACGGAAATTCTAGTGTTAGATTTTTCTAATGATAACCTATTTATAGGAATCGGTGCAGTGATTTGACTGCAAAAGTGATATCCAGCCAACCATGTTTCACTATTAATATATATGATTCATACACAATTACATAAATACAATTCATTCTTAATTTTTCGCGGCACACCTTCAAAGGTTTCGACGGCACACTAGTGTGCCACAGCACAATGGTTGAGAACCATTGGATTAGAGTAATCTATTCTAATTAACCTCTAAATTAGTAACACCATACATTTCGAGCTTTATATTATATCAATAAAAACCATTCTGTACCAAATAAAAAGTACAAGATATTTATAATTGTTAGAATCAATAATATTTTATTGTTTAGCATATTAATACATTAATGTATAAAATGATTGTTTAATGACAACTTTGACATCAAAATTTAATATTTCAGCAGGTTAAAAGGAGATGAATGATAAAACTTAAAACCATAGACCATAAAAACTTAAAAAAATTGTAAAGAAAAAATGAATATGGTTCTGTATACAGTAGTTCAACATACAAAATAAGATTCTACTTTATCTACTACACAATAAAACCTTTTTATCATAAATCAAAAACGAATTAATGATATAAAATGGGTGGTGCGTTTTTATAACAACTTAAAAAAGTTTATTTTAAATCATCAATGATGATTACCTGGAAAACAAAATCTTTATATATAAATAATTCTCTCTCTTCATAGAGCAGATTAAATAGAATCCTAACTAAAATAGTTTGTCTTACCGAACGAAATTTTAAAATGATTAAGATGTGATATGTCCAATTAAGCCATTTAAATTTAAGATAAAATGCATGTTTATTAAAAATGAGACTAGAATATAAATATTAAAAATGTTTATAAAATTTTCAAAATTTACTAAGTTAAGTTTTCATTCAGTCTTATGTTATTGTTATGGATGGTTATCATACATTGCTTCGCTTACTGATTTGAAAAGCTAGTGCGTCATAAACCATAGCCATGTTAAAAAATTAGTCAAAATAATAATTATTATTATTATTATTTTATTACAATAATCTTAAATTAGAATGCATACATAAACACTTCGTTGAAATTTCACACGTTACAAAACATTCCGAAGTAATCAATTAAAATCGAATTCTACACGTTCCATGGCGCAATGAGTATCAACATAATAATAATAATAATAATAATTTTATTCGCATAATCGAATTATTATTAACGAAGATAACATAAAATCTGCACAAACGTGAAAATTAGCATTAAACATTTAAACTTTGATCAAAACATTTAGGCCTAATATTTTTAGAATTTCGTTTCGAAACTTGGAACATAAAGATATATTTAAGTTAGTAATTTTATTTATTTGCGGATAGAATTGCACACGTTTAAAAATATAAAATAAAAATTACCTGGATTTGTTAAAAAATACTTCTGATACTTAGCGAACCTAAAGAGATGTCGACTAGCGAAACTAGACAGAATCGAATTCAACATTTTTTTTTTATTATTATTTATATTATTTTATTTCTATAACTCGAATATATTTATATAACATATATTTAAATTTACTTGGCAAATTAATTAATTAAAACATATAAAAATATCGGTAATTATCGATTTATTTGAAGAAATCGATATGTACCCATTTTATTAAAATTAAATTTATTTATTATAATTTTTATCTGAAAATTACCCGATTATATATTTTAAAATTATTATTTAATAGCCATTGATATATATCGATAAATATTCGAAAAATCGTGAAAATCGAATATCATTTGTTTTTTTTTTTTGTTAAAATTAATGATTAAGATAACTATTGAACGGCATGAAAATATGTTGCAGGCAACATATCAAAAATATACAAAAACTCAATATTTAAGAGTTTAATAAATAAATAAAACGGCATTTCTATTTTAATATGGCTCTGTATGTGACTGGCAAGGCTGGTGATTTCATACTGTATATTGCTTCTAAAATACAGTACATTCCAGCAAAAAATGTTTGTGTTGTAAATGGAATTCGGAAATTTAGAAAAATGTAATTCTTAGATAATTTGTAGATTGATGATAAACAAATGACTTAGCAACTTCTGATATTTTTTGTTAACAAAATGGCGTCATTTTGAAAGGCATGTTTCGGCCTGCAAAGAAAAGCGACATATAGCAGGGCATGTTTCGCTCCCACTTTATAGATTACTAAGTGGCTAGGTGAAACAAGATCCCTGCGGAGAGGCCAGTCGGACTGTAGGAACGAAGATCGATACCGGGCACGGACTCCATGATAAATATTTTCAAGGAGTGGACCCGAGAATCGAACCTGGGTCTCCAGAATGAAAAGCCGAAGCGTTCTACGGGCGAATCCGTCTGATCGAAAAAAATTTTTAGTAATTAATGGCGTCTGGAGGACCTATGGTAGAAAAATCACCTGGAACATTCAGATTCTATTCCAAATCTCAGATCTGTAGGTTCCAAGAAGTGTTCGGACACCCGGCCTGTAGAATCCCGTCTTTTAACCTTGCGGCCGATCCCATTACAGGTACTTAGCTAATCCATGGTGGCTTGTGAGATGCCACCAAGTAAATTTGGCGCCATAAATGCAATTAATCTAATCTAACCTTAATCACTGTCTTAATGCCATTGCTGGTGGAAAAAGATTTAACTTTACTTAAAAACAAACTTTAATAATAGATTGGGAAGTGATGACATCTAATGACAAAAACATTGCATGGGAAAGCTACAGCTTTCCCCACAGAACTAGAATTGAATCCAGATGCTTCAAAATCTAAATGAAGGATAGGTCACCGATTTCTGTTTACACTTTGGTTGCCCCTCTATAAGGTGGTCATCCTGTTGAAGGGCTTGATTTAATCCTTGTATTTAATAATCAGAAAACGATTGAAGAATAGTGTAAAAAGAATTAATTCTAAGTTTTAAGCCGCGTTCATCTTTATCAGATTCTAAGCAGAGAATCTATTAAATTGTCCACCATTGGTGGGCCGCGCTGGGATAGCCATTGGGTGAATGGTGGCCACGTGGAAACACTTCGGCTTTCCACTCTAGAGGACCCGGATTCGCATTTCCGGTCCCACTCTTTGAAAATATTTATCATGGGATCAGGGCCGGCCCGTCGATCCTCGTCATCCTCAATCCGGCTGATCTCATCACTGGTGGACAGCCTGTGGAAGGGCTTCTTCTTCTTTTAGTAATATGGAGGTTTTAGCTGGCGCTTTTTGTTTCACCCCGTCAATTAGTATTCTAATTGAATGGAGACTGGCGTCATCTGTTGACCAAAAAAAGAGTAAGCATTTTAAAAAATATTTATAAATTTTAATTAAGACAGATACAATATATAGTACAGTATACAATTATATATACCGTATTAGAGTTATGAAATAAAATTTAGAATTTTCTGATTGACAATGTTGATTCCATGGAAAAATAAGAAGAATTGGCAACGTTGAAGTTAATTTACAAAACTGTAATCATGGATGAACACGTGGATTCAAAAATGTTACAAGAAAAGAAGAATATCAAAAAGAAAGAAAAGGTAGATTTTAAAATTAAAAATTATATTGTGTAGTTTCATTTATTATATCTTCATTTTAGTTACCAAATTTTAATTTTCCTAATAAATTTCCAATCTGCCTGCAAGACTACAATCCTGTTAAATGCGAACACAACTCGTGCAGGTGGAATGGTTATGCTTTTGCTAATACTCGAGCTTAGGCCTCACTTCTCTAGAAATTACTATATATTTTATGAGGAATGGTTATGCTTTTGCTTTTGCTAATACTCGAGCTTAGGCCTCACTTCTCTAGAAATTACTATATATTTTAATCACTCATGAATCAGTAGATGCTATAAAATAGCGGGGAAAAATGTAATCCTGCCATCGCGTTTTTTAAATCGATCCATCTTTTCTGTAATATACTTAGGTGACCCTCCTAAGACTTTACAAAGTAATAGAACTCAATAAACCTTAATAAAAAAATCAATTCAAACATCAAAAAATATACGATTTATCTCGATATTATTGATTGTCAACGCTATATTTGAACACATGGCGTAATTCATACTTTTGATTGGCTTCCTTTTTGATCCTTGAACATTCATTCATTATTAAGTTTAAGATGATAAACTGTTTTCAGAAATGTTTTAATTTATAAACTGTATTCCAAATATTTTTATAAATTTTTTTTCTGTTGCAATTCATTTATTTTGCAACTCACTAAAGTCTTGTGACTTACAGTTTAAAAAAACTTACTATGAAAGAATTGATGATAAACAAATATTCAATGCACATTATTTTATTATCTTAGTGAGAATAAGAATTCTAAAGTTTTACTGGAACGGTACATGTTTAAAAGGAGAAATCAATAATTGTATTTTATTAAATTTATAAAAAATAGGTACAAGGTGATTATGCCCACTCCAGCCTCTGAGAAACATTTCACACTAAGTCAGTTTTTTCAGCCCAGCTTAATCTTGTCAAGAAGGTTTTACCATTCATTTAATTAAACGTAATGATTAAAATGGAAGAAAGTCAACCATTGATATTTTTTCAGCCCAGCTTAATCTTGTCAAGAAAGTTTTACCATTCATTTAATTAAACGTAATGATTAAAATGGAAGAAAGTCAACCATTGATAGATTTTATTTGTTCCAATTTTATTCTTTGGATTATACCATACATTATCATGCTTATCAGTATTGTTTGTATGAGTAAAGATGATAGTATCTGGTGTAATCTGAAGGCTAAAATGAATGAATAAAATCTGTCAGTAGATAATTTTCCTTCCATTTTTAACCATTATTTTTAATGGAATAGATATTAAAACTGTGGGTGAGTATGATGCCACCATATTCTAATCTTGTTTCCTGATTAGTGTGTGATTATAGGCTAGTTTTTTTTTAAATATAGGATAAATCATAAAGATGTTCTTGATTTTAATAATTTATTACTCAAGGTTATAACAACACAGATAAACACAATTACTATTGATGGAAAGGAAACTCACCAAGTTTTTTAAACACATTACAGATGTTCAATATATGCTCTATGCATAACACAACAAACATCAAGCGAGCAATCAAGTTCCTGCCAAACTCTTTATAATCAGCATTGGAATCTCTGTAATAATTGCTGCAATGCATGGTACCCAGGTTGTTGCAAGTTGTGGTATTAAAACACAATTCTTGATGAAATCTCACAAGAAAAAATCCCCTGAGATGAGATCTGGGGAATGTGATTGCAAACACAACTGTTTTGACGTCCTGCAATAGATGGCTTTTCCATCATTTTGTGGCAATTGATCAATACCTGTACTTAACTGTAAAATTTCCATTATATATCCAGTATTATTTTTGAAACATATTTTAAAAAATATTTAAGAATTGTAACTCTGAAGAATGTGCAAACTATTAACTGTAAAATAAATTAATATACTTTATTTTGATTTGATGATCTCTGTTAAAAGGATAGTTGTTGTTTTTGGTATTCTATCTGGAATAAGTTTTGTAGTTTTATTCTTAAAGATCATCAATTGTTCTGTTATAAATATGAAACTAAGGAGCTAATGTCAGAAATGCATTTTCATAATAAGTTAAAATGAATGTTTTATTTCAAGAATTAATAAAAAAGAAATTTTTAAGTATTTAATTGATGTTATTATACTTTATTAAGATAATTAAAGAATATTTACCTTAGAATTACATTATCATCATCATGTACTTTATTTATACATTGAAATACAGGTATTTCTTGTATAGCTCTGTAGATAGGTTCCTAAAAAACACTTGTGTTAAATATTATACGTTGTGAAATATTATATGAGACCTGGAGCCAATACAAAAAAGAGAGTTATGTTCCAAAATCAATGAAAAACAAATAACTTTCTTTAATTCTACATAAGAAAATTAATTTTTATTAAAAATATTAATAACACAAAACATAAAGAAAAAAATATATATATATATGTAAGACCCTAAAAAACAATATACATAAAACAAAAAGAAAGTATACAGTCTATGTAACATTCATTTAATAATTATATCTATCATTCTACTGTTCAGTTAAAACAAGAACATTTTTTTCTTTTTAACAATATCATCTTCACTTCCCAAACTTTTTCTGCATTTAAAGTTTTGTATTTTCTAGTCACTTTAAAAATTTTGTAATTAATTCACTACAATCTGCTATAAAACAATTGTTCCTTAAGACATATCCAAAAATAATTTATGAATTTTTTTTCTATTTCACATTCTTCATTGAAGAATAAAAACCTATTTTTTATCAGGAACTGAACATTTGGAACACAAAATACTCAGTGGTCGACAGTTAACTCAATTTCAAATTGAAATCAAAAATAGACTGTATATCATCCTCTCGTGGCAAACTAATGAAATTTCATTTATGACTAATTTTAGAAAGTATTTCCCAATGATTGCATTTTATATGTGGATTTATAAGAATTAATGAAAATGTTTTATGTTGTAGGAGAATAAACGTAATTTTCTAAATGTGTTAAGTGAAAATAGTGTTGCCACTTGACCGGTTTTCCTCAGACAATCCGATTTTTCGAATAATGATCCGGGTAATTGGTTCATTTGTCCAGTTTTCTTCGAAATTGAAAATTTACAAAAAAAAGTTTTATGAGAAACTTGTATTTAAATTTCAAGATTTTTGTTAAAAAAAAAAAAAAAAAAAAGTTAAATATACAAAAAAAATAGATAAATATATAAACAAAATAAATTTAAAAGAAAACAGTGAGGATATTTTTAATGAAATTTCCACTATTAAAGAAATAGTGGAACATTTGGAAGAGAACATTAAAAAGGAGAAAAGTAGCTCACAATTATGGGCATATATATTACAAAAAGGCAATTTTCCTATCATACAAAAATTAATTGAATTTATACTTAGCATTCCAACATCCAGTGCATATATTGAGAAAATTTTCTCTTCAATGAACGAATTATGGTGGGATAAAAGAAATAGATTAACAGCAGAAAAAGTAAAAGCAGAATTATTAATAATTAATTAATAATTATTAATTGTAATAATTTAAATATTAATTGTACTGATTTTTTCGATAAACTAATAAAATATAAAAAGATTTTGGAAGCAGTGCGGAGCAATAAAAAATATAATTTTTGTGATTTTTATGAATTTTTTATTTTTATATCATATTGCTTAAAAATTATTTAATATTTATATTATTATTTGTATTTTTGTCAGAAGTTGGTTTTTTCATGTTTCTATATTTTATACAACTAATAAACATTGTAAGAAAAAAATTTTTTTTAGTGTCCGGGTTTCGATCACTGATTAGGTGGCAACACTAAGTGAAAACCATATTGTAGAAGTACTGTGTTTTATGAGGGTTTCCACAATTTTCAAATCATATTAGAATGAAACCATGTTATAGGAGGGATACCTGTATTTATTATGGTATTCCATGTATTGTTGAAGTTTATGAGGAATATTATCAATCATTGTAATTTTATTAACATCTATATACCATCAGTAATATGTTGTATATTATACTGATCAATTGAATTAATATTATATATTAATTCAACTTGTGAGAAAATTGTATTATATTGTAATTAAAGTTTGAATATCTAAATAAAACTGATTGATTTTATTTATTCATATGAAATTTATGTAAAATTTGACAATATATTATTTGCAATTTATTAAACAGTTATTATAGATATTTTCAATTATAAAATTTCTTTCTTTAACTATAAACAACTGAGTTCCGCTGCTTCTACTGACAAAAGAAATCACAACAAGCACTTGAAGCAGGATAAAAAACTAATTTATTATTAGATATATATAATATGCACTACATATACTAATAATACAATCTCTTTCCGGAAACGTTTTCGGCCTATTACGGCCCTCCTCAGCCGGTATTCACAAGCGTGTGACTGACCAGTTTCAGATGCAGGCCGCCCCTGTTGGGGTGTTCTACAAATAAACATTCAGTTAAAGCGCTCGCGATGACATTTAAACGAGGCTGTTTACCAGGTGTTATAGTAACCAAAGCCTCTCAACAAATTTCCCGTTACAAGTTATTACATTATACACGTTATTTATACACGTTGCTTTTTACGATGTAGGAGCACGTAACATCATACGAATGTACATTGT
>AYEL01056154.1:0-16228 GCA_000484575.1 Olivierus martensii
TATTTATATTATAAAAAAAACTTATATAAGAAACATGTTTTTTTAATACATTGTAGAAGTATTGATATTTTACATATACATATTAGGTTAAGTTATATGCAATATTTCACGTAGAAGAAATTATCGCAGTTTTTCTTAGAGGAAAAATTTAACATAATGTGGATTATTCCAGTTAACCATCTCTATTAATAATTGTTTTTATAGATTTTTCTAAAATTATCATACAAATCAAATTGTTACAATAATCAGAAACCTTTAACAGATTCATTTTAAAATTCAGATTTTTTAAAACTTTTAATGATTCAGAGCAAAAAACAATTTCTAATTAGAAAATTTCAACAATTGAAAGACTGCAGAGAATATTAATGACCGATTTATCAAAATTCGAACAGACAATGAATTCTGCTAGATAGTCATTAGCCAAATGACTATTGAGAGAAGCAGAAACAACAATATTGTAACCGGTTAAAATAAAATACTGACTTGTGAGAAGTTCAAACTTTGACTTTTCAAGAATATTAGAGTCAGTAAGGTATTTCGGATAAAATATTAATAATATTTTTGCCGAAGTACTTTCTTACTGTTTTATATTTGTAAATTAATTTTTCATCTCCGATTTTTTATTAATTTTTGTTCTGTTATAGTATTTACATTATGATAAATATTTTAATTTTTTGTGTAATAGTACAAATCAATAGTATTGATAATTTTGATAGATGTCTCATGGCTAAGATCTGTTCTGTCTAAATTGAATAATTTTTGAGATAAAGTGAAAATAAGAGAAATTTTAAATATGCGAAAATCCAATATTAATAGGATAATTAAAATAATCTGATATTTTCAATTTTAAGTATTATACTAATCTATATCACACTCTTCCAGGACCGATTTTTAATTGACTTTTATAGAAATGAAAGAATTCTTTTGGTTTGCTTTTATATTCATATTGATCTTGGGATTTATTTTAGTTTTTTCATTAACTTAAGTTAATTAAATTAACTTAAGTTAATGAGAACACCAGATATTCAAGTAATAATTCATTTTACTTGAATATCTGTTGTTTTCATTTTCTTATTAACTATAATTATTATCTTTTTAGATTGTCCTTATTTGGATCAAATATCTTTTTGAGAGGCTACTATAATTACTAATTTAGTTTTAGCAGTTCCATTTTTTATGCTATTTTTCATCTGAGAAACAGCAGGGCTATTTTATTGTCCACCATGAAACGCCCACATCCATTATGGAATAAGCCAGTAATGAAGAATAGGGATGACAGAATAGGACTAATTGATTAGTTGTTTATTATGCTATAGAATATTGTAAATTGGATAAATTTAATTGAAGCTAATTTAGAGTCTACCATAGACAGATGGTCGCCCTAAAAGGATCAATTAGAAGATTGAAGAATGGAATTCTGTGGCCGCATAGGCCATTCAATCTCGTCCTTCTATTAATGGTTACCTCCATGCTGCATAATTTAATCCTACAGGATTACATTTAATTTTTATTAAAATTTTATTTGATATTTTTTGACAATAGATGGCGCTAAGCATTAGAAATATAGGGATGAATATGACTTACCTATCATAAATCGAAAAGTTAATGGATACTAAATGCACAATAAATGGAAAATAAAGGACATATTTGGAAAGTAGGCGATTTTAGGTCTTTCTAGAATTGTTTCAAAGAATGTTTGAGCTGATCACCGAAAACAATCCTTCATCCTCCAACCAATTTTATTTTTTCTCTAATTGCATTGCAATTAGAGATAATATATTCATATATATATATATATAATCATACAGAAATGATTAGAAGCGATAAAAATAGATTATGATCTTTTCCTGTTATATAAAATATCAATACGTAAAAAAATTTATAGTTTATCATACAAGATATCTATATTCGTTATCAAATACATATCCTTGCATACAGTTTTTTTTTATTTTTTCAATTAATCAAATAGTAAATGTAACTGTGCTGTGTTCCTACAGTAAAGTTTCACAATAAAAAGGGACATTTTAAAAGACGTTTATTTCACTTATTAACTGACTAACAAATGAAGATTTTGGAGGGATCGATTTCCCACATCAATGCCACACAGATGTTACCCACATGTTATATCATCAGAAGAAACATCCATTGTTTTCCAATTCAAGTGACATAGACAAATATAGCTTGACACTACAAAAGTAATATATCAATATTTACAGCAGTCTGTGTTTTTGGGATGAAAAAGTAACTTGCTTCAAATAGACCGAGTATGTTTCTATCACCTCTTTTTACGTTGTTTTTCAGTTAGAACTAACTGGACTACACACCTAACTCAAATGTTATATCATCAGGGGAAACATCCATTGTCTCCCAATTCAAGTAATCTGCACAAATATAGCTTGATACTAAAAGTAATATATTTATAACAATCTGTGTTTTTGGAAAAATAGCTTGCTTCAAATAGGCCGAGTAGCCTTCCATCATCTCGTTTTACGTTGTTTTCAGCTTAACTTACTGGGAGAATTGACAACGAGGCATTTATATTCATGACGAGTTCAACTAGAAAGAATAAAATTTGAAATTACGCAGAATAGGTTTGGCCTGAAGGCGAAAGATGAATTCAGATCCTTAATGATAATCGGACTCGAACTCTCTTGAAAAAAAAAAAAAAAAAAGGGCCCAGGGGACTCGATTGACGCTTTCATGTGCTAGATTTGATTCAGCCGATATTCGAATTGTTCTTAGTACGAGCATCTATATTTTGAATATAAAAAATAACAGCATTTTTGTGTAGTTCGCTACATTTATTCACCAAAATGCAAAAATAACAAGTAGTATACACCCTTTGGCACATTAGTTCAATTCCCTAAGCGAGTGCCCATTTGCTTAACGTTTTCTGTGAGATTGTTTAGATAATCCAAAATCAGCATATCCGAAATCGAATTTTTGAATCAAGAATTTATATTTTGAATGTTTTTAGAAGTTTTTAACGCAATGAATATTTTGTAAAATAAATCATTTCTTTTCCAATTATTGACAAAACTGATTAATGATGACTAGAATTTTAGTTGGACTTTCTCGGTGATGAACGATTAAGATCAAATATTTTGAATTAGATCGAAAACATTCTGAAATATTTTTATGTAGATACTCTGAAAGATATTTTCAATTATTGACAAAACTGATTAATGATGACTAGAATGTTAGTTGGACTTTCTCGGTGATGAACGATTAAGATCAAACATTTTGAATTAGATCGAAAACATTCTGAAATATTTTTATGTAGATACTCTGAAAGATATTGAATAACAATCATCTATATATATTTATCATACTGCATAAAATAATGTTTTGTTTTGTAAATTCCAATTGTCATTTTAAAAAATATTAATTTTATTACTTACAACATTTGCTCAAGATTTCTCCCTATTCATATACATACAGATAAAAATGAAACCCATTTTTTATGCCATTAAAACTTATAATTTTAGTAAAATCAATCAAAATTTAAGCTCATTAAATATTTTTAAATCAACAATAAAAGAACTATAAAATGATAGATGATAAACAGCAACATTGTATTATTTGAAAAAAACAGAATAGGAAAAAAATTGCAATTTTCTAATTTTTCTTTTGCAAAATTACTAATTTATTAAATGAATAATAAATTTAGAAACGGTAATAAAAATTCTGATCGTTGCTAATTATTATTCAGGGGAAAAAAAACTGTCTTACGACAAAAACTTAATTAATTTTAGAACTTCTACATTTTTATTAGGAATTTTTAAATAATCAATAAATAAATGTGTAGGTTTTAATTAACTTTCATATTTAATAACAGTGAGTTTTCTTATCGCATTTCAAAACTAAATTTATGAAGTAATTAAACATTTCTCATTCCATTAAAAAATAAAATCGTATATCAAATTTAAGTAATTATTTTAACTATACAAATATTCAACAAAAATAAGTTAACATTCATTTTATCTATTTAAAAAATCAAGTAAAACATTAGTTATCAAGAATTTAATTAATAATGTAAATTTCTAAATTAACTTTTGTTATAAATATTCGTAGTTATAAAAATAAACTTTATAAGATACTGTTACAGAAACCTATAGTACTAGTTTTAAATTTTTTTTTTTTTTAAGTATAACAAATAATTATATTTCTAATAAATACAGTATATAAATAAATACATAAATGAAAAAGTAATAGTTAACATCTTATCTTATCATGCGAGAGATAAATTATCTCAAAATACCTTCAGCACTAATAATTTTATTTTTTATTTTTATCAGTCAGCATGGTTTGTGATATATGTCGGTGGCCATATTGATTTCAAATACTATTCGATGAACTTTCAAAATGGCATATATCTATCAGAAATCAGGAAGTTCTATGTCCAACAAAATATGTTTTAATTTATACTTTCGTCTTGGATGTATTTTCATAATTTGCGGTTTGATTGGAATTGCTCTTCCTTTATTTTTTAGTTACAAAGATACAGAAGAAAGATCTTGCGTAACATCTTTCGAATATCAGTAAGTTTTTATTACAACTGAATTATTTATAAAAAAAAAATTATTTATGTCTATAATAACTGAAATTTGTTTTAGTTTAGTTTATGTACAAGTGTAATTATTATTATTATTTTAAATATAATTTTTTGTTATTATTTCATTATATGTATATGTAAGTAACATATTATTAAATAAAATAATTTTTAAGAATGCAATGATATTAAAGGAAAATTTATTTAATTAAATTTAAATATTTTACGTGTTATTAATAAATTCAAAAATATTTTATTTAAAAGAAATGAATTAATTGTTTAAAAAATTAAATTAAATATAAATGAATACTGAAGAAACAAATATAATTTATGTTTTATTACAAAAAATATTACATTTTTTAAAAATTAGTAACTAAATTATTTTTAATGGTGTTAAAATACGAAATCTGAATAAAATAAACATTCTATCTATCTGTAGGATTTTTCCAAGTGATAATGAATTATATAAAAATGAACAAGAATGAATAAATAGAATAAAAAAAAGGATGCTAGTCTGAATGTTTTGAAATGTCTTGAATGACTTATAAAACAAAAATATAATTCTATTTGTAAACTTGAATAGAATTGATAATCTGCTTTTTTATAATGTTTGACATTCGCATGCTGTAGAACTGTCCATACTAATATGGCTCATTTTTCCTAATTCACTATATTCTATTCTTTAGATGGAACAGTGTTTTGAATCAGAGTTCTTATAAAAAAACCGAAGTCAATATTAATAATAAATGTCATCAATGCTATGTTCCAAAACATGAATTTTAGAAGGCTGCATAAATGCATAGCGTTGTTTCCAATAAATATATTTCTTTGATAGGCATACATCTAAAAACTTATCGAAATGATTAAAGCTGACTGATATATTGCTTTCTGTTTTTCATAAGATATACTGAGTACGATAAGCAGAATTCTAACCAGTATCTAGTCAGTTGTAAATCTAAAATTGTCCTGATAGATCGAAGTTTAGAATCTCGAAATCAGAGAGGCAGAAAATTGAATTCCACTTATCTATCTAAACGACAAATATAATCTAATAGTGTGGAAAATTAATAAGAGTAATAGTTAAACATGAAACTACACCCACATTAATCATCCTCATTATTGACTTAAATCTGTTATTAGGATAGCTGTGTGGAATTATTTCGTTCTGAGATTTTTCTACTTTCGACTCCAGATTTAAATGTTTGCAACTTTTTTCAATATAATTTAATAACTAGCAATATATACAGTACGTTTAAAAAAATGATTCTTTTGATAAAAGAGAATTTTTGTCAAAAATTTAATACGACAATAATTCAAATGAATAAAATATTTTTTAGTTTAAGTGTTCATAGGATATAGCAACATCATCTTTGAAATTCAAATATTTTAAGATAGACAGTTGAATGTTGTTGATAAATGAAAACGGCTTTAAAAATGTAATGATAAGATTTATTGATTAAAAATTTATAAATACCCATATGCCTCTATCAGGATCAAGAATGTTTAACAACGTGACGAACAATATAGAAAATATGCTATTTGAATAATGCATATCATTACTTTGATTTATAACATCTTTCATACTATATATTTCATATTTTAAATCATTTTTCGATATCCAGAAAGTTATAAATGTCATTATATTTTAAGCAACATTAATGTTAAGATTAATATTAATGTTATGATATAACATTAATATTAATTTTAAAAGCAAATTATAGCACTTTGTTTAGGAGAGCAAACATTTTAATAAAGAAGTTAATAATAGAAAGTTATGAATTACTTCAGAGAATTGTAATGATTTTATTTTCCATAGAAGTATTAATAAAATTATCTGAAAAGAGAATACAGTACAGTACTAACAACGATTGGAATAAACTGAAAACAATTAATAAAACATCCTAACCTATCTAAGCCATAAACTGATTTATAATTTTATTTTAAAAGATGGAACGAACTTTTTAACAATTATGTAAATTTAAAAGAATAATTAGAAAACTGAATGAAATATTTTCTTAAGAGAATTTTTTAAATTTAAATTTGAAAATCCTCAGATGCTATTTGTCTATTTGATAACATCAAAGAGCTTTCATCTTTTCCAACCTTTAGTGTGATTTTAAATAATTTTAGATACTTGTTGAATTATGCTTTCTAAGTTTTATCAAATATACCATTATTATTATTATGTTATAGTACATCAATGTGGGCTCGGAATATCTCCGGGTCAAAGTGCTATGTCGGACACGAGTCAAGACATATAAGTAGCTACTTGTGATGTTTAATTGTGAGTTAACTGTCTGTATCAGTGTAGAAAAACTTACTATGTTGCATGTATTGAGTAGAAATGCTTTATGTAGTGTTATGTATGTCTTGGGATGTAGATCTAGTGTTTTGAGGCTTTTGTGTAGTGTATGAGGGATTACTCCTGTGGAGGAGAGAATGATGGGTACTGTGACTACCTTTTGCATTCCCAGAGACGCTTAATTTCTTGTGAGAGTTCTGTGTATTTGCTAATTTTTTGGGTGAATGCATCCTGGATGTTGTGTGTGTCAGGTATTGAGATGTCTATAATGTAGGTAACTTTGTTTTGCTTGTCTATGAGAGTGATGTCTGGTCTGTTGTGGTGTATGGTTTTGTCTGTTAGGATTGTTCTGTCGTAATACATCTTGTGTGTTGAGTTTTCTAGGATTGTGTCTGGTATGTAATTGTAGTATGGTGTGAGTGTGTTCATTAATTTGTGTTTGGTTGCAAGCTTTTGGTGTATTATGTTTGCTACTTGGTTGTGTCTGTGCAGGTAATCTGTTTGTGCAAGTAGCTTGCAACCAGATGTAATGTGTTGAATCGTTTCGGGTGCTATGTGGCATTTCCTACATGTGTCATTTGTTAATGTGCTGTCTTTCAGTATGTATTTTCTGTAGTTTTTCGTGTTTATTACCTGGTCTTGTATAGCTATTATAAACCCTTCTGTTTCAGTAAATACATCCCCTTGACTAGCCAGCTGTTTGACGCTTTGGCGTCAATGAAGTGTTTCTGTAAGTCATGTGGATGTCTGCCATGGAGTTCCTTTTTACACCAGGATGTTTTCTTTTCTTGTATGTGTGCAGTGTTGTCTATTTGGCATGGAGTGTTGTTCTGAAGATTTAGTGGTGTCATGTTTCTATCTGCCAAGACAATAGCTTTGTGTAATTGTGATGTATGTTGTTTTTTTATGGAAGAACTCTCTCAGATTATAGATCTGTTTGTCGTGTAAATATGGGATGTCAATAAGGCCACGTCCTCCTTCCTTGCATGGGAGAGTAATTCGTTCTATGGCAGATTTCGTGTGTGGTATTTCGTCTTTTGGTATTTTGTAAGTGTTGTTCGTGTTTTTCTTTGGAGTGATTCTAGTTCTGTCCGTGTCCCACTGTATCACTCCAAAGGAGTAAGTTAGTATAGGTATGGCAAATGTGTTAATGGCTATGTGTTTTTTCCATTCAGATGTGTTTTGAGAATGTTATTTAATCTGTTCGGCGAATGTGTTGATGGCTTTCACTGTTTTTTTTCCATTCAGATGTGTTTTGAGAATGTTATTTAATCTGTTGGTGATAGTTTTGACAGTGTGTGTTTAGTTTTCTTCTGTTCTATGAATCTGGCTTGCTGGAATCCCAAAAATAGTGTTTGTTTAGTTTTCTTCTGTTCTGTGAGTCTGGCCTGCTGGCTTGTTTAGTTTTCGTCTGTTCTGTGAGTCTGGCTTGCTGGAATCCCAAATATTTAGTTTCTTCTGTTCTGTGAGTCTGGCTTGCTGGAATCCCAAATACTTGTGTTCTTCTGTTCTGTGAGTCTGGCTTGCTGGAATCCCAAATACTTGTAGTCTGTTCTGTGAGTCTAGCTTGCTGGAATCCCAAATACTTGTACACCTCCCCCTCTTCCATGGATTCAATAGTGTCTCCATTTTCAATAGTGAAGCCTCCTTTCTTTAGGACTCCCTTTTCTATGTGGAGTGTTTTGCATTTGTCTAGGCCAAACTCCATGTGTATGTCTTTTGAAAATGTGTGCGTAATTTGTAACAACTGTTGTAATTGTGTTTGTGTTGAGGCGTACAGTTTAATGTCGTCCATGTAAAAGAGATGTGAGTGTATGTAATGTGTTGTTCGATTTTGTCTTATGTCGTAGCCACAGTTCGATGTGTTCAGTTTGTTGGAGAGTGGATTTCGGGCGAGGCAGAACCAAAGTGGGCTGAGCGAATTGCCCTGGAAAATACCAAAGTGGGCTGAGGGAATCGCCCTGGAAAATACCACGTCTAATGTTAAAGTGGGCTTTGGGAATCGCCCTGGAAAATACCACGTCTAATGTGTAAGAGTGAATTGCCCTGGAAAATACCACGTCTAATGTGTATGGGTTCTATGGCTTTGCCCCGGAAAATACCACGTCTAACGTGTATGGGTTCTGTGGCTATGTTGATTGTTATTTATGGTGATGTGCAGTGTTGTTCTCCAGTGTTGCATTATTTAGGTGACGTGCAGTGTTGTTCTCCAGTGTTGCATTATGTTTTGTATGTATTTCTCCAGTGTTGCATTATGTTTTGTAGGAATGTGATGTATGTGGTATTGATTTTGTATAATTGTAGTGTCTGTATGAGCCATGAATGTGGTATGCTGTCAAATGCCTTTTTGTAATCTATGTCAGCTGCGTGTAAGTGTCTGTGTTGTCTGTGTACCTGTTTTAGTATTGTAGTATTGATATCAGCTGCTCTTTGCACCCTATGTGACTTCTACGGCAGCCTTTTTGTTCTGTGAGAATATTGTTTTCTTCGATGTGTGCGTATATTTTGTTGGTGATACGAGTTTAAAATTTTGTATAGTGTTGGTAAACAAGTGATTGGTCTGTATTGTGATGGGTTTCCGGTGTTTGTGCTCTTGGGTTTCATGAAAGTGATGCCCTGTGTAAGAAAGGAAGGTCTTTTGGTTCTTGGGTCAACTTTTTGGGAAGGAAGGTCTTTTGGAAAGTCTTTTGGTTCGTGTATGAGATGTGTAAGATGTTTGGCCAGCAGCGTTGCAGAGTCGGATAGTAAATGATCCGACTCCGACTCCACCTTTCAAGAAAAAATCCGACTCCGACTCCGACTTCACCTGTCAAATAAAATCCGACTCCGACTCCGACTCCACTTTTCAAAAAAATCTGACTCCGACTCCGACTCCACCTTTTAAAAAAATTCGACTCCAACTCCGACTCCCAAAAATTTGTAAGATCTGACTCCAACTCCTGCATAGTTAACTTTAAATTGTTGTATCGATGATCAGCTGCTCTTTGCACCCTATGTGACTTCTACGGCAGCCTTTCTGTTGTTCTGGACTCCGACTCCGACTCCGACTCCGACTCCCGACTCCGGGCAGTTTTTAAAATCCGACTCCCCGACTCCCGATTCCGACTCCATCCAAAAACCTCGACTCCCCGACTCCCGACTCCGACTCCGACTCTGCAGCGCTGTTGGCCAGTAAGTCATGAAAACAGGTAAAATGTTTGTACCAGAAATTCTGGATACCATCTACACCAGGAGCTTTCCAGTTGTGAGTGTATCTAATTGTGTTTGTGAGTTCTTCAGTAAGTAATGGTGGTATAGGGCATTTTTGGCACGTCTAATGTGCCTGTCTCCACTTCTGTGATCCAGCTGGCACTCTGGTTGTGTGTAACTGGCACTGCCCACAGGGCAGACCAGAAGCTAGTGAGTGATTGTTGTGTTGGTATTTCACAGTTTTGTGTTTGTTTAGGCTCTTTAGTGTTTATGTTTCTATAGAATGTCTTTTCGTTGTTTGTGAATAGTGTGTTATCTAGTTTACATGCTAAGCTGGTTTTGTATCATTTGAGGCGTTGTGATTTTGCAGCAAGTTTCTGTTTTAGTGTGTCCATGTATTCTTTAATGTGTGTGTTGTGGTTTTCATGGCGTGTGTGTGTTTTAAGTTTTCTGAAAATCTTTCTAATAGATTTCATGAGTTTAGGGGATGTGTTGTTTTTTGTGTATTGGGTGAGTCTACCTAGTTCTGTTCTTATTTCATTTATTTGTTTTTCAAGTCGTTTTTGCTAGGTAGGTTTTATGTGATGTTTTGTGTTTGTGCCTATCTTATTTGAAAGTGTTTTATGACCTAGATGTGTAGTGACAGTGACAGCAGCGAAGCTGTCACTGTGGCCCGCACATGTGAGGCCCGCACGCCCGCAGGCCCGAGGACGATGTTGACAGGGGTTGGCTTAAAGTGAGATGAGGGACGCGCGTAAGGACGGGTAATGGGTGTCGGCAGATAAAATAGAGACGACGTTCAACATGAACAGCTTCCTTTAGCCTATTATGAGAGATTTCATTCACTATTCAAGTGAATTAAATTTTTATACAGAGAGAAGAAATACCTGTTTTGTAAAGTATTAATTCTCTGGGAAACACAGTCGGAAGATACAAATTCGGCGAAGGCTGATGAGGTAGTCACTGTTTACAATTTATAGTCTTTAGTCTCTCTACTTCACAGTCTTTAGTTCTTTTACAAAATTAAAGATACACACAGAAGAAGTCAGGAACAGGAAAATCTTGTAGATGAGAAAGATGGCTTGAGTCCTCAGAGAAAAATAAAATATCGACGATCTGAAGTCGAAGTCGTCGTCGTAGCACCAGTAAACTACTATGCTGGACGGATGAAGTAAAATAGCGGCGATCGTGAAATCGGTCGGATACGGCGGTCGTGACGCGCACAGCTAGAAATCGGAACAAACGTTGGAGGACAAGCAAGCAAGCCTCGATCGAGGATGTATCGGATCTTAAATATTTAAGACCTTTTGATCCTTATTCCCGGGCTAAGAACAAAGATGTTTATCTCTTTAACTTACAGATGGTTCAGGTATCATTTCTTAGATTTTGAATCGACACCTGAATAGACCATTTCGTCGAAATTCATTATTTAAAAGAACAATAACTAAACATAACATGTCTGTAATCATATTGTAGCTTTGGTGACAAATTCCTTCTTATTTCTTCTATTTCTCTTGCTGGTTTTAATTACGTCTTAATTATTTTTTTAATTATATTCAGAGTTCCGGTACCACACAATGATGGTTCTTCTTTGATCTGCTATGCGTTGTTCTGTAACTGTGATGTTTGGGTATCTGCATTTGAATTTGTCATAGAGTTCCCTTCTGTACCCTGTAGTGTCAGTTTCTAATTTTGTAATTGTGTAGTAAGTACGGATGATGAATTCGTTCATGTCAGTTGTCCATTTCATGCGTTGGCGTGGTTTTCCAGCCTTGGTAGTCTATGGTTGAGTTTCCAGGGAAACACTTTGGCTGGTTGGGCTCTGATGTGGTGATCCGTTCCCCACTGTGGGTATTTGTATTGCAGTAGCCTGACTTGGATTGGTGCTGCTTTCGCCACCAGTGACCAAGGGAGACTGTAATAAACTTTCCGAACGTGAGTCTCTGCCTAACTCACAGACGCGGATCTTGCCCGGGCCTTATCATAAGCAGCTTAGTCAGTGATGGGTAAATTGTTGATGACGGACATCAACGCTTGGACACATCATCAAATATTTTTCAAGGGATGGGATTCGGATTCCATCCTAAATCGTCTGGATAGAAAATCATAGCGTTTCCAGATAGCTCATCCGGGTGACAACACAACAAAATCGGACTAAATTAAAATATCTATTGAATTTCGGGCAGTCGTATTTGATTTTCCATTTTGAATTCAAAAAATCTATCATCATATTCATCATCAGCAACTGCTAAAACACCAAGATACTAATTTTCGTCAAAATAGGATTAATATAAAAAATGCGCCAAATTTGGATTGCTACTTTTATAGACTTCCTTTTTAGTATCTCCTTTTTATCTAATAGGTGAAGGGATATTTTCTCTACACAAAACACTGAAGTGATGGAAAAATAACGATTTTTAAAAGTTTCCATAAACTAAATACAGAATATTTACCTTCCTCTTTTCTATTCTTTTCAGACGGAATTTAGGATTGCCTGATTTTTGTATACTAGTTTAGTGGTTCCTCTATAGCAGCGTTTCCTAAACTTTTTCTATGATGAAATACTTCACAAATCCTGAAATTTTTACGGAACACTTTGATTATTTTATAGTATAGGTACCTAATAAATAAATAAATTAGGCAAAACAAACATTCTTTATCAAATTGTAATTATGAGTGACTCCAGTTTCAACTTGGCACAGTATTTTAATTAAATCATATGAGACTTATATTAATTTTCATAATTTTTTACGGAATACTTAGAAATCTTTCGCGGAACATAGTTTGGGAAACGCTGCTCTATAACATCCCCAAATTTCAGTAGAAAAATGAATTTTTGCATACTTTCCTAGGATCATTTTTTCCTAAGCAAATTCAAGCAGACAGACACGCCAGCGAATTTAGAAATTTGTCTAAATGCTCCACCTGAATTTTGTCTAAATACTCTGCCGCTACCGGTTATTCTGTTTTGGGCCACACTCAGCAATAAAGCGAAATTTTGGCTTTAGTTGTCTAGAGAAGGCACTAGGCAGTAAGAGAGTCGTCCGATAACTTACGAAGATCGACTACAAATTGTACCGCGATCGACCTGTTGGCCACCCCTGATATACAGTAATACTTTTTCTTGAAGGAAGAAATATAAAAAGATGTTGAGTAAAAATAGTATTGAAATGCAAAAATAAAAAATGATTAATTTTTTATAAAGTAAAATCTATCTATCTAAAGTTTTATGAGATAATCAATTTTTAAATTTATATATATATATATATTTTTTACTTTCTGTAAATGAACTAATTACAATATTAGTATATGCTCTTTAGACTACTTAGAATAATAAACTAATCCTGTTTTTCTTAATTAATCCTTTCCGTTCCGAAACAATAAAAGTATATTTAAATTAGAATTATTTACTGTATCTGTATAGTCTGTTTTTTCCAGCACGATAACTCGTGTAAATATTCTCATGTTTGAATAAAATTTGTTTACAATATTAGCATTTATTACAGAACCAATATTATTGAAAATAATGGGCACGGAGTCATTATTATTGACATAACAGAAAAAAATTCATTTATTTAGAAGGAAATCATTCTAAATATCATCTATAATTATTATTCGATTTAAATAATCGATATTGGATCATATCTATGTGGATAACAGACTGTAGATATCTATCTGATGTAATTGTTGCCAGTTTTTAATAAAATTCACGATTACTGACATAATAACGACCTGAATTTGATAATATTGAATTTTCAAAAAGATGTAAAATCAAATAATGGAAAGTATCACGTGATCATCGATTGCCTCTTTCGATATAAGTTTCTCTTCTTAATTATCTTTATTTTATAGATTTCTTTCCGTCTATTCATTTATCCAAATTCCGATATTATGGAATTTTTTCTTTTTCCACTTTCGTAATTTTCAGTTGATCAATAATTTTTATTGAAATAACATTTATCACTTTTTTGTTCATGTTTTAGCAATTTACTTCCGGTTGTTTCAATTAACTCAAATTCAATAAAATTTTTATAATTATTTAAAAATTATATTTATAAAAGTTTCGAATTATATGTTTGTTTATATATTTCCCATGATCTTTTTATTCTGAATGTTTTTATAATATATATATATTTTGTTTTAGTTTATGTTATCTTTTTTTTATTAGTTTTTAGAATTCTCTTGTTATCTATAAGATTTCCTTGATGTATTGTATAAAATTCTACTAGCTTTGACTTTAAACTATTTTTGCAATTCTCTAGCGTGATATCTACAAAAACTTTTATTTCTAATCTTTATTTTATATGTTTTATCAGTTATTTTATACAGTAGTTTCGCTTCAGTATCTTCGTATTCGATACTATTTAGAAAAAATTATATTTAAACTTAGTTTTCTTCTATTTCTACAAAATCGTATTTTATCGCTATTTTCTAAATTATAAACAAAAATATTATGTTTATTAAATTATAAAATATAAACATGTTTTTAGTTATTATTTTAAATCGACTGAAGAATCAAATTAACCATATCGATTATTGTCTCATCTCTATTTTTAAACAGTCTCAGAATAATTACCAAAAAATCGATTGATGCTTTGATTATAATGCGGAAAAGCACTTACAAAATATCGAAAAAAATTCTGTTAATAAAATAATAAATAGTAATTACAATAACAAATCAGATTATTTTATATCATAATTTCTATGTTGCGATGGATGGAAATTAGATATAAAAAAATCTATTCCCTGTAACCAATAAAAAAAAGATTACATGGTCAATGAACTCTTGAAAAATTCTGAACACAGCGAAGTAAACAAAAAGTTTTAATGGTGTAGTACCAATTGAATAAAGACAATTTATTTAATAAAAATATTAAATTTATAGAATAAAGATTTTGCTTATTGGACTAACTTGCGAAGAAACTTGAAACTCGATTTCATTAAGTTTCATACCGAATTAAATGAGGTTTTTTTTAATAGTACTGTATAGACTGACTTAAACTTCAGATAAGCGACTTTGTAAGGAATATAAATTGACTATTGCTTTGAAAGTACAAAAAATAAATTTACTGTCACTTCAGTCTATTTGGAACCTGAAACTACCGAGTTATAATTATAAAATTCATTTACTTCGGGGTTTTTTTTTTATCAAAGAAAACTAATGACTAAACTTAAAAGTATTTTTACCTGAGATTCCC
This sequence comes from Olivierus martensii, assembly GCA_000484575.1. Lineage (NCBI taxonomy): Eukaryota > Metazoa > Arthropoda > Arachnida > Scorpiones > Buthidae > Olivierus > Olivierus martensii. The sequence goes on from AYEL01056154.1 coordinate 15,242, forward strand.
TGAGGTTATTCACTACGATCACATCTCGCCAAAGTTTAAACACAGTTTTCTAATAATCTGGATGATAAATAAAAAGTAATGTTTTATTCTAGGCTTTTATCATACTTTCATTTGAAGAATCGTTTCTATTCAACTGATAATATTCAATTTTAAATGTACATTTTTTTAACTTTTTTGGAGAATCTTCAATTAATTTAATCTTCAATTAATTTAATCTTTAATCATTGAAATATGTTTCAGGCTAGTATCTGCAAATTATAAAAGTTGTTCTAAATAACTGTAACACTCACATAACTTTACTTTTTTATAGATAAAATATATCTAAAAATTTTATACGTTTTAGTAAAATTTAAAAATTATTACTATATTTTTTATTCAGTTCTCAAAACTGGTGCTGAAGTTATAAGTTTTAATTTCAATAAAAAAGTTTTATCTTCTTCACTTTTAAATTTGAAAATTATAAGCTTTTTACGAGAGGAAAAACATAAAATGCAAATGTATTATTTCACATTAAATTTTATATATATATATATATATGTATCTCGATCGAGGATGTATCGGATCTTAAATATTTAAGACCTTTTGATCCTTATTCCCGGGCTAAGAACAAAGATGTTTATCTCTTTAACTTACAGATGGTTCAGGTATCATTTCTTAGATTTTGAATCGACACCTGAATAGACCATTTCGTCGAAATTCATTATTTAAAAGAACAATAACTAAACATATCATGTCTGTAATCATATTGTAGCTTTGGTGACAAATTCCTTCTTATTTCTTCTATTTCTCTTGCTGGTTTTAATTACGTCTTAATTATTTTTTTAATTATATTCAGAGTTCCGGTACCACACAATGATGGTTCTTCTTTGATCTGCTATGCGTTGTTCTGTAACTGTGATGTTTGGGTATCTGCATTTGAATTTGTCATAGAGTTCCCTTCTGTACCCTGTAGTGTCAGTTTCTAATTTTGTAATTGTGTAGTAAGTA
>AYEL01056156.1:0-53097 GCA_000484575.1 Olivierus martensii
CGGCCCTTATAATATTTAAACTACGAGCCGCCGGTCGACTCTTATAAAATTTAATCTACGAGCCGTCCCCTTTACAACACATCTAATGAAGGATTTCTTCTGGGAAAGCTAGGGTGATCGGCCCTTATAATATTTAAACTACGAGCCGCCGGTCGACTCTTATAAAATTTAATCTACGAGCCGTCCACTTACAATATCTAATCTAGTCGCCTTTGACATGGGGAAATTTTATGTAATTTAGTTATTATTCTATTTACATTACTGTTCGTATGAAACTACTTATACTAACTATAATTATATAATTTTGTTACCCTACTGTAATATTACTATAACTATGTTTATAAAAACTATGTTATTATTTAAAAATAAAGATAATAAATTAAAATTAAATTAACGTAAAGGATACGAAATCGATTCCAAATCGAATAGATTATGAATCTTTGAAGCACTTTAAATGTTTGTTCGTCTTCCTTGAACTTTTGTAAAATGTATTCTTCATCACTTACAATATCTAATCTAGTCGCCTTTGACATGGGGAAATTTTATGTAATTTAGTTATTATTCTATTTACATTACTGTTCGTATGAAACTACTTATACTAACTATAATTATATAATTTTGTTACCCTACTGTAATATTACTATAACTATGTTTATAAAAACTATGTTATTATTTAAAAATAAAGATAATAAATTAAAATTAAATTAACGTAAAGGATACGAAATCGATTCCAAATCGAATAGATTATGAATCTTTGAAGCACTTTAAATGTTTGTTCGTCTTCCTTGAACTTTTGTAAAATGTATTCTTCATCTGTGCTGTTGTTGAAATGATAGCAATGGATCTTTGTGTTTAGGAAATATCCTACATTATTCTTTTTTTAAATATTCTAAGAAAAAGTGAGATTTATAATGTTTCTCTATATAAACCTCTTCAGAAAGTGAGATTTATATTCTATTATACTATAGTAATTTAAGAAAAATTAACTAAAATCGGGAATCGTTTGATTTTGGTAAATAAATAAATATTACTTACTAAATATTTCTTAAAATGTTTTTAATCCTTCTTTTCGTTAAAAAAGATTTTCATTATTATTATATCCTATTGTTGTAGAAATATATAAATCATTGTTGAAACTTTAGAATTGTTGATCTAGCATATATATTAATTTTATTTTAAGCTGATATAATTTTTAACGAAGATTTAATAAGTAAACAAAAATAATTCGGAAGTTTTTTAATCCTTTTAATTCTATATTTTTTCTAAGGATTTACAATAAGAATTCGTTCAAGTTTCCGTTTTTTATCAATTATGAAAATTGCTAAACTTATTATTTTCTGAATTATATTAATTCCTTCTTAAACTACTGTATATTGTAATCAATATAAAATCTTAAATAGAGCATCTAGTTGATCTTCAGAAATAAAATGCATATGCTATATTACTTATAGCTTGCTTCAGAATTCGAACTTATCAATTTAATTAAATTAAAAATTAGATAATCTTGTTTAAATATGCTGTAAAAATTTTATCATACGATTCTTTTACGAAGAATCATGGGTGCGTTCCAAACCTCAACAGCAAGTCATCAATGATTAGTCTCTTTTTACGTCAGAAATAACTCAACATCAGCTTGTTTCTGTTTCTGTTTAAAGTCGTTATTTCTGTTTGACGATGATAATGATTTGTTACACTCTCTAACTTTTAAAATCTTATCATCTATCTGGAACTACTTTTTCTGCGACGTTAGAAAACGATGTAAACCGATGCTAAAATGTCATCGCAATCTAGAGGTGGTGATTGTGGTGAGTTTGTTGACATCGGTGTACACCGTTTTCTTACGTCGCAGAAAAAGTATACCTGTTAGATGATAAGATTTTAAAAGTTAGAGAGTGTAACAAATCATTATCATTGTCAAACAGAAACAAACTTATGTTGAGTTATTTCTGACGTCAAAAGATACTAATCACTGATGACTTACTGTTGAGGTTAGGAACGCACCCCATGCTTTCAATATACGAAAAAATAAAAATTTCATAAAATAAATGAAAATTTTCCACATAGACGAACACAAACATCTCAAAAATTGTCACGATGAAAAAATAAAATGAAACATCCTTATAAAAACGTATATTGATAAAGAACTTATGCTTTCCAATTAAATTTAACATATTTCATAAAATAAATGAAAATTTTCCACATAGCTGAACACAAACCGTCTCAAAAATTGTCGATGAAAAAATAAAACGAAACATCCTTATAAAAACGTATATTGATAAAGAACTTACGCTTTCCAATTAAATTTAACCTCTTTAGAATGAATTAAATTTGAAATCTTACCTTTAAGTTTGTTTTCTTTAAAAGTTTCGAAATAACAAAAATTACAAAAGTGTTTTTCAAAAAATTACTTAAATAAAAATCAAAATTTCAGAATTACTAATAATTTCTTACTGAAGTGTTTTTTCAAAAAATTACTTAAATAAAAATCAAAATTTCAGAATTACTAATGATTTCTAAAAATTATGAAAAAGAATTGAAGTATTCTTAAATTCTACGAACAATTTACTCTTTCGAAGCACATCTAACAAGTAAGAATTAAACAATGTATATTGTTTGTTTCGTCAACAATGTTATTTGCACGAAATATCATTGGCTAAAATCATTCGTTCCAAAATTTTAAATTGCTATTAGATACAAACGATCTTTATTTTGAAGATTTCAGTTTTATATGAATATATATTTAAAATTTTATTTTCTAACAATTTGTGTGTTTTAATCGAAAAAAATCATAAGAATACCATCTTTATTTTGAAGATTTCAGTTTTACATGAATATATATTTAAAAATATCCCTGATTATTTTCTAACAATTTGTGTGTTCTAATCAAAAAAAGCATAAGAATATTTTAATGTATAGTATTTGAAATTTATCATAAGTATGCTTTCTTCTGTACATTATCACTTCAGTAGACAAATTTTATTTTCATTCTAAAAAAATTAAAGAAAATCTTGAGAGAAAAAAAGATTTTCTAATAAAATTAACAAATATAATTTAGACTTCTTTTAATAACATTTTTAATATAAATATAGGAAAACAGGAAAACAATAAAATATCTTACAGGTCCATAATTTGGCAAAGACTTCTTAAAATTCATCAATTTTACTATATCAAATATAAATTAACATAGAATATATTCCAAATAAATATTAAGTGTATCAAAAATACAAAACGAAAATTTAATGTAGATAGGACAAAAATCTTCGTTCCTATCTTCTTTAGAACTTTTTTGTTTGTTTTAGTTCTCAACAGAGCCGTAAGTAGGGTACGCAGCGCCTGTGGCAAGGATCAAACTTGCGCCCTCCCCCATTTTTTTCATTTAAAGATAACAATGTACTGAATTATATCCATCAGAATGAGTTGATTTTGAATCTGCTGTAAGATATTTGTTTGAATGAGCAAATAGATATGTACAAATCCCTTTTTATTACTTTTCTTTAGGCCTTTCCATGAATTTTCACTGAAGAGGCAGAAACCCAATGAGTCATTGTAAAGTTTTACTTTATCAATAAAAATAGCGCCCCTTCTTGACATGGCGCTTTTGTTTGGGATACAACTTGTCCGCTCTTACCCATGAAGTACCTCTTCTAAGAAATAAAATGAAAGAAAAACATAACGATATGTCTGCAACGTTTATCGAATAAGTCATTTGCCTGCAAATAACGGAAATCAATTAAAAAATTTGCGCCCCTAATCAAGTTTATCGGAAAAATCAAAAAATTTGCGTCCCTAATCAAGTTGCACCCGTGGCGAATGCCGCTTTCGCCACGCCCTAGTTACGGCCCTGAAAAGTGCAAAAAAAAAACGCATGTTTAGGTTTCCACAAGATCAAGAGAGAAGAAAATTGTGGATTATAAACTGTAGAAGAGCGAAATGGATTCCCAATGATAATTCGAGACTATGTGAGGTAAGTTTTTGATTACTGGCTATGTCTTGTATCTGTCTTAACTTTGTATGAAATCTGTAGCTGCTTAATGATTTCAATATTAAAAGAATGGACAAGATTTTACTTTACCTGCTTAATATAAGAAATTGTATGCTGTGTTGTATTGTACAGAACACTAAAACTGTATCGATTTAATAGTGATTAAAGATATATAATAATTTAAAATTGAAGCAAATTCTAAACTTAAACATTAGAACTTTTCAATAAGCGGGTCTTCATTACCTGTAAGGATACATATTATTTCATAATTACTATAATTCATGATTATTATTTTTGCTTGAATTCTATGGTTGTAAGCTTGTTTTATTTTTTCCTTATATTTAGTTTGATCCACATATTGGACATTCATATTTTAAGATTCCAAAACAGGAAGATGGTGTAAGTATACCATTTCATTGTCATTGCCATGTTCAATAATGTTATTAAATGTTCTCTCACTTTATATATAAAATCTTACAATTTTATATTTTTCCATAGAGCATTCACACGAATGACCATATAAAGAAAAAAGATATGTCTTATATAGAACATGTTGTTAATGAGGTATGATGAACGTTTTAATTTTGAAGTCTTTCATAATGATATCATGGAATATTAATTATTATTTTGTTATTTTATTTGTGACAGGTTGAAGTTTTTGACAAAGAAAATATTCCATTTTCTTCAACTACAGCTCAAAAAGACAATGCTAATCCTAAACAAATCACAGTATATTTAAAATATATGTTTTTAAAGTTCAAAATTTCATTTGGAAAAATATTTATATTCTATAATTGCCCAAGTTTTAAACTTTCTCTGAATAACTATCTATATTCATCAATGAATGTTTTATTTTTTTGATTTTGTTTATTAAAAATTATATTCCAAGAGATAAAATAAAATAATAATTGCTAAACTTCTAAATATATGCTTAAAATATTGCTCATAAAATTTGATTTGGCCAAAATTTAAATTTTAAAAACATTATCTGGAGCTGAATTAAAATTCTTGAAAATATTTGAAAATTTATTAAAAAATAATAATATTACGCTGTCGCTTCAAATTTTGTACCATCAGAAACAAAAATTAATCCGACGCTAAAAGGCATCTTTTTGATGTTTACTGGTATAAAAAAATTTAAAGTTAAAATTCGTGCATGTATAAATTTATTAATTTTGCTGATATAAATATATGCTTAAAATATTGCTCATAAAATTTGATTTGGCCAAAATTTAAATTTTAAAAACATTATCTGGAGCCGAATTAAAATTCTTGAAAATATTTGAAATTTTATTAAAAAATAATAATATTACGCTGTCGCTTCAAATTTTGTACCATCAGAAACAAAAATTAATCCGACGCTAAAAGGCATCTTTTTGATGTTTACTGGTATAAAAAAATTTAAAGTTAAAATTCGTGCATGTATAAATTTATTAATTTTGCTGAAAAGTCAATAAATTATTAATTTTCAAATCGTGTCGTTGGCATTAGGATGATAATCAGTGTTGGTAAATAACGCTATAATTATGTTGATAAATACTGATCAATCTATAGTCATATCAGTATTCTTTTTATTATAAGATAGAAAAGCTCCATCATTTTCATTAATATTTTGGTGAAGAATTTTAATCGGATACGTTATCAAATTAAGATGATGTAATTTATATCCTTTTAAAGTTAGTAAATGGAAGATTTTGTCTATTAATAATTTAATAGACAGAAAATCCTCCGTAGAAAGAAATTCCCGGCAGTGGTGAAGCGCGAAAATCTCCGCCATGCAAAATTAACAAAATTTTAATAATAATTAAATTATTATTAAAATTGATAATCGCTTATTATATGCAAATGTAATGTTATAAATAAATTGTATACTTGTATACGTCCTTTATTAAAGTAAAATATAGTATAAAAAAATATATAACGTCATTTCATACTACTAAAGTAAGTGGCAAGCTGGCGTTTTGTAACAAAAATGGCGTCCAAATTTCCTGTTGCAATCACTCCCTTAAAGCGAAGCAGCAATATCTAGCGGCACTCTGTTCACGACCGGCTTCACGATTTTTCGAATCAGCCAATAGCAACTGCGTAAACAACAGCCAATAAGAGCAGATGTAGCATATAGCTCGTAACGGATAGCCAAATGCCTCCTTTCTATTAGCTATCGTAATGACGTAGCCGCTGCGACCACGACAATATTCAGCAAGTTGAATATTGTCGTAGTCGCGATAAAAAATCGGGAAGCGAGGCCTGATGGGATTGTTTCTATAGCAACGGTCGCGGGGTTGTGGTCGAGGTCGCAATCGCGAGGCTAGTGTGAATCCAGCCTTATACAGGTGATCGTGAAGTCAGTTTTCACTATATACATAAAGTTATACATAATATTATATATTTATTTATTTTATTTAAATAATTTCAGCAATAATTTATAATGTTGACTGAAAGCGATAAAGTTGTTAGTTCATTCCGCGGTTCATTCTGATATTTTTCAATAATATCATTATAGTTTTAATTGTCATCTTTCTTTGATTACTTATATATTTTCTGAAGAATCATACTTATTTCTCTTAACGAATTATATTCAAATTTGATAGCAACGAACGTAACTTGATTAGAGTAGGCCTAATTCAATAGTATTCGAATATCAATCTTTCATAAGATCACTTTGACTGAGAATACTTATGATTAACATAGAAAAACTGTCTTGACAATTAGGTTAAGTTAGGTTGGTTAAGCCGCCATATCTCACGAGGGATATACTGTATCTGGCGGCGGCCACTTATAGAGACCATCGCAGGCTGGTCAACACCCTTGATGGGATCAACTGAATGGTTAAAGAATGGGTTCAACGAGCTGGGCCCGGACCCCTCCTAAAAAACTGGAGGTGTGGGACCCGGATTCTCCAGAGTGGTAAGCCATAGCTTTACCACGCGACCATCCGGCCCACTATCGGTCTTGGCAATAGTATTAGTAGTCGATACTTCGAATGTAGCGTTAAAAATGCTACTCTGAGATGGCAACATTTTCTAGATGGAGCCCCTTAACGGCGGCTTGAAGCAAAAACGCAAAAACTTTCATTTATCATTTTCACTAACAATTTTTACATTTTATTTAGGTTAGGCTAGGTTAGTTGGGTTAAGCCGCCATATTAAAAACCTTTCAAAACAAAAGTTGTTTGTTTTTCACAGTTCTATCCAATTATATCAAAATCGGCATTGGTTTCCATTGGAGATTTCATAGTTGACCCGTGTCCTACTTCCGATAGGCCCAAAAAATTTTTATCATGCCCATTCGATTCTTCAGATATACTTTAGTAATCAAAATTTTTCCCCTACTTCCTATCTCATCGCGTTTCCAAGAAAAAAGGGTGGTACGGGTGCTAGAAAACATTCTGTATATTTTATAAAACACTAAGAAATCTTATTACAGCATTTTCAAAATGTGTGAGCGCAAAATAATGCTACTTAGTAGATGCTTCAAAAACGATCCCTTCTTTAATACATACAGTATAATCTATTATAGAGGCATGCCGAAGGTGAGGCCAACGAGGATCTTGACTCAGGTTATATCTGAAAGGGATGCTAAAAGACAGATTTAAATAATTGCCAACGTTTTTAATGTTTCGATTATTCCAGTCCGTTTATATTTTTGCAAGACGAAAATCGTTGTCAGTATTCAGATATGCGCTTTTAATCGAAAAATATGTAATACTATAATTAAATCGTAGATCTTTTTTTGTTCCATTTAGTAATGGAAAGCGTAAAAAAGATTGTTTTATGAAAAACTATGGGAAATTTTTTAAAAATCCTTTTGAGTAACATTTAACATTTTTCAAAGCATCAGTCATATCTTGTTTATTATGAATTAGCCATATTTTACAAAAAAGATCTTATGCAATTACTTTTATGGTATCTTTTTTGAGTACTAAACATTGCACAGTAGGCTTATGATGATTTTATATAAAAAATATTCTAAAGTTATATAAATTTTTATTTATTTATTCAACTTCTGAAATTTTGATTTATATCTGTCAAATGGAAGATCTTTTAACACAACTACTAGAAAGTCTAACTCAAAACCAATATCAATCAGATGAATAAAATCTGTTAAGGCGGAGTGGGGTAATAACTAAATGTTAAATTTAATATGAATCAAACTTCCATAATATATAACTTTTAAGAAGAAAATCAGAATCTTCCAACGAATGGGTACATAACATTTGCAAAAATATATATATAGACAACTACTAGAAAGTCTAACTCTAAACCAATATCAATCAGATGAATAAAATCTGTTATTTTGTAACTAAACGTTAAATTTAATATGAATCAAACTTCCATAATATATAATTTTTAAGAAAATCAGAATCTTCCAACGAATGGGTACATAACATTTGCAAAAATATATATACAGTATAATATTTCATTATGTTATATACGAAATTTGTTGAACGTTTCATAATTGTGTAAGCATTTTGATAAAATACATGACAATTTCTTGAAATTGTTGCGTAACGAGGAAAATAAGTATTATATTCCTGCGAACCTTTCTTCCCAATATTTTCATACTTAGTTTATATGTTTTTCTGTTTACAGACATCTTATTTAATATTTATTACATTACTTACAAATAATTACAATATATGCAGTGTATAGTTCTATATACAGTATTATAATTACAGTAATCTTTATTTAATTTTTTAAAGAACTAACTATGTAGTAAATAAAATCTTATTTTTGATTGATTGATTTTGATGTTGCAAGATGTTTGATGTGGCAGCTGACACATTGTCTTTCTGAACTGGGTTGAAAAACTGGGTCAGCCTTGTCTGCGTCGCTTTTTGCCTCAGATCTAAAATTTCGGCGTAAGGAGCAAATGCGCAGGAAGTTAGGAGCCTAAATTTGAGGCTGCATTCAAGAATAGGATCACATTCTTCTGTAGGGCCTGCGGACGATATGAACAGGCTTTTGGCCTACTTGCGGTCTGTGGAGTGAGCAAGGATAGATAATGAGAACTTTTCCGGCAAACCGATTTAGAGACTACATTTGGTAACAAACAATTTCCTTTATTAGAGAGATAGTTTACATTGGTAACAGTATTTTCGCCGCTCAACGGAAGTCCGCGAATAAGCGCGAAAGCTCCACGAATATCGATTTTGTGGTTACAAATAAATTTCCGCGAATAGTCAAATACCCGAATACGGAATCTGCGAATAACGAGAATTGACTATATATAGGTATTGACTATTTAGGTATTAACATAGTTGTAAGTCTATTACTAACTTAAAATAAGTTCCTTCTTATACTTTCTTGATATATTACTGCATGCTTAATTTTTAATGTATTATTAATTTTTATGTATTTTTTAATGTATTATTAATTTTTATGTATTATTATATAAACGTAATTGCTTTTGGTGTTTCGCTAACATTTTTTTCTAATTAAAAATATTCCGCAACTCTGAAAAGATTAAGAATCGCTAATTCTATTCTGTCATTTTACATAGTTTAATAAAACTATCCAGTAGAGAATAATTATCAACATTCAGTTTGTCTTTTCAATCCATATAATTTATTATAAAAGTGACACATTGCAATTATCTCTATCGCGAATTCATATACAGCAACTGTATATATTTGTCAGAACACGTATCTATTGTAAATGAAGCATAATGAGATGTTGCAGCCATTCCAATAATTATGAATGCTTAACAGGTATAATAGTTATCTAATGCTCCAATATACCCTATAACGAAGTTATAATTTTGTAAGTTGAAGCATATGAAAAAATTATTGCATATAGCGTAAGCCGTAAAGTATTACACTACCGTGCATCGAGCCAGGCGATCCCTGTTCTTCACCATCCGGCCCCTCTCCACGGGTGAGGGTGCCGCCTGTTGTTGAAATTGGCCCCGCCCCTTAGTAATCTCACTGACTGGAAAGGGATGTAAAAATGCAAAAAAACTACCATACATAGGAAATAATTATACAAAATTTTATTTCCAGCTCGTTACAAAATTTTTACATCAACGCTTATTTGGCTACAATGGCAAGCTCTTTTCAAATTTATTCTTATTTGCGCAAGTCAAGATTAGTGTTTATACTCATACAATTAAAAATTGTACAGATCTGTGATGAACTCATCATTTTTGCTTTGGGTAACAAACTATGCATTTTGCAAATTAAAAATAAAGATGTATTCTTCTATGGGATTAAGTTGTGACGAATATAGCTGCAAATAGTTATAACTGATTGAATATTCTTCTAAGAAGTGATCAGTACAGTAAAATGTTACTTTATCCATCCACAATAAGACAAGCCTGATGACATTCTTATTTCAGTCTCTTTTTTTAGTATTATTTCTTTTTGTAGTTTAGTATTCAAAATATTCTAGTCAATGATAAAAATAGGTATTATATTAATATTACGTCCATTATTGTCTGAACACACCAGTGTTTTCTAAACTGTGGGGCGCGCCCCACTAATGGGCGCATAAGAATTGTCTCAAAAACATCATTTTTGAGACAAATAAGTAAAAAATAAATTAAAATTGGAATCGAAAAAATGAATAAGCAAAAGGATTATAAATATAGCACATATATTCATATATCCAGAAACTTTGTTGTAGCTATTTTAAGGATTCTTGCAATGTCATATTTTTCAAACTTTTGGTTGCCACAAATTATCCATTATTATTATTATTATTATTTTATACGAGCTATTCATTTCAAATATTACAGATTGTCGGCCGGATTGGCCGCGTGGAAACGCTTCGGCTTTCCACTCTGAAGTACCCAAGTTCGAGTCTCGGGTCCCACCCCTTGAAAATATTTATCATGGGGTCCAGGTTCGAATCTTGGGTCCCACCCCTTGAAAATATTTATCATGGGGTCCGGGCCCAGCCCGTCGATCCCCTATCTCCACAATCCGACTGACCCTTCCGCAGGGGTGGGCAGCCTTTGGACCGGGTCCCACCCCTTGAAAATATTTATCATAGGGTCCGGGCCCGGCCCATTGATCCCCGTCCTCCACAATCCGGCTGACCCCTCCGCAGAGGTGGGCCTGGTCCCACCCCTTGAAAATATTTATCATGGGGTCCGGGCCCGGCCCGTCCCACCCCTTGAAAATATTTATCATGGAGTCCGGGCCCGGCCCGTCGTCCCCTTGAAAATATTTATCATGGGGTCCGGGCCCGGCCCGTCGATCCCGTCCTCCACAATCCGGCTAACCCCTCCGCAGGGATGGGTAGCTTGTTTCGCCCCGCCACATAGTATTCTACCTGAATGGAGTGTGGCGTCATCTGACAAAAAAAAAAAATATTACAGATTTTGTTCTCTCTTTTGGAATAATTACTTCACGTTTAAAATTACGAATGGTTTCATTGGTATCGCTACTATTAATTAGAATAGCATATAGAGGAACAAATTAGTAAAAAAAGAAAAGTTTCTACGTTTTATTGACACTGTATGCGCTTTTTATAAATTATCATAGTTGATACAGTTAAAAATGTCTCATTTATGTTGAATCAAATGTTTTCAAATTTCCACAAAGAGTTTCAGATAAGAAAATTACACCGTGTGTTAATAAATTTCTTCTCTTAATATTATTTTTAAAATGTGAAGAATGAAAAATATTAAAATTATAAATTATCGAAAAATCTTTAATAACTCTATATGAAAATTTAAATTTCTAAATCTAAATCATTCTAAATCAGAACTTTAATTCAAATTTTTATTCGATTTTCATTAAAGAATCGAAAGTGATAACGAGCAATGTGAAATGGATGCAACTCAAAGACCCATTATTTTTCCACCAGAATTTGAATGTTATGCTGAAAAACATAACATTTTCCAGACATTTCAATTATATTTGGAACATTTAATATTGAAAAGACCGGAAGATCCTCTTCAATTTTTGCATAATCTCTTGACTTCTAGTATAGTGGATGCTAATAAAATAATCGTGCTGGGACCGCCTACAAAGGAAAGGAGGGAATTATGTAAAACATTATGTGGTATTCTTAAAACCGTGCATATTACTTTAGAATTGTTAGAAGAAAATTCTGAAAAATTAGATACAAATGAGTATAAGAAACCGAAGAAACACAAATTAAAATACATAAGAGGAGGGAAGATACTTAAAATATCATCTATTCATCATTCTCCAACTTCAAGAGAAAAGCATTTACCATTTTATAAAACACACAAAAAGGCAAAAATTGCAGTTGAAAATGTGGATCAAGAACAGCTTTTGCATGAAATTAAAACAGAAAGTAGAATAAGATTTGAGGAAGAAAAATCAGAAGAAAATCATATACAGTTGGAATTAAGCACTGAAGCGGAAGGCGAATTAACACTTTACAAAACCGAATCAGATATTACAAATAAAATAATAGAAGTTCAATATGAAGAGGAAGAGGAATCTGTGAAAGAAACTGAATTGCAGGAGGAAGAAATAAAAACAGAACTGCAAGAGGAAGAGAAAATGATAATAGTATCGCAAAAGGGAGAATCGAAAACCCTATTGCAAGAGGAGGAAACAAATGAAACAGAACAGGATGAGATAACAAATGAAACAGGATTGCTGGAAGATAAAACATATCAAATAAAACTGCAAGAGGACGAAACAATCCAAACAGAACTGCAAGATGAGGAAATTATAAGAGAAATGGAAGAAACTAAAGATATATTAGAAGAGGAAAATATAAAAACAGAAGAAACTAATGATATAGTGGTAGAAGAGGAACAGAAATTTCAAGAACTAGAAATAAAAGGGGAGCGCGATTTAGATAATGAAAAAACTCACGAAGAAGAAACTGCTGAGATCATATTAGAAACTGGATCACAAGAACATTGGGAAAAAGCCGAAACCTTAACAAAGAGTTTTGAAAGTAAACCCTATTCCTCTGAAAAGTCTTCAGAAACATCAGAAACTGTAACAAAGGAACACAAAATTTCAAAGCCCTTCTATGACGATGAAAAGGAAGAAATTACTTTCAGGGAAAGACCAAAATTAGTAGTTGAACTAATGAAACAAATTGAAACTCAAACTTGTAAAGAACAAGGATGGCTAATTGAAGGATTTCCAACAACACAATTAGAAGGCAGAGCGCTTCAACAGTGGGCTGTTTTTCCAAATCACGTTGTCATTCTTAACTATCCTTCAGATTATAATTTCAATAACAATATTACAAATGTAAAAGAATGGTTATTATATAAAAATGAAATTTCAGGTTTGTTGGATTGTTATAAGTACTACTACTGTAGGCATTTCACATTAAATCAACCCTCTAAAATACTCACTGATAAGATATTAAAATTTATCACTAATCAACCAATCTTCAACACTCCATTCACTCCACGTGTTCTACTTCTTGGTCTTCCTGGTTGTGGAAAAACTACTCAAGGAGTTTTACTGTCAGAAAGATACAACATAATTAATGTAGACATAAAAGAGTTGATCTTTCAAACAATAAATCAAGAGACCCCAATTGGAGAATCCATTAAATATTATGTACAGAATAATTTACCAATAACTAGTTGTTTGAAAGCAGAAGCCATAGCTCAGAGGGTGTCCAAGAAAGATGCTCTAATTTGTGGTTATGTTTTACATGGTTTTCCCATTACAGTTGAACAAATGGAAGAGCTCAATAAAGTAATGGAGTACAGAATGCCAAACAGAGTGATTGTGATTGACATATCAGAAAGCACCGCATATAACAGACTTAAGAATCACAGAATTAATACCATAAATTATAATCAACAACAATTATCAAAGTCACCAATTGAAAATGTTCAATTTTTACAGGAAAGAATAAATGAACGGGATTCTGTTAAAAACAGAATCAACACTTATATGAACAATATAGAAAACATCGAAAAGTTTTTTCAAGATTATGTTATTCATATTGATGGTGAAATGAATATAGAGAATGTGTCCGAAGCTGTTTTAAGTGCAATTATTCATCCGCTTCCTAAAAAATATGAAATTCAATCATCATCATCTGAAATATTTAATATGGAGAGGTTATGTAAAGGATTAGACTGTAATTTAATTTTATAATCCATTTTAAATTAACCTTAAAATTGCTAAATTGAAATTATAAAAAAATACCTTTAATGATTTGATGCTTAGCTACTTAGCTATAAAACTGTAATTTAACTTTATGTATTTCCTTTATTAAACTAAAAACATTAAAAAGAGAAATTTTGCAATTTCTATCATTTTTTAATTTGTGTTGTAAAATTCATAGATTTATAACTTATAGATTAGAATTATAATTAAAAAAAAAACTCATCATCATTCCCTATATGAAGTTTTTTTTAATATTAAGCACGTGTTTAATATTAAAAAACTGTACTATACTGTATGTATATGATAACAAAGCTGAATAATAGTAAATAGCTAACGCCAAAAAGCCCATCTTTCTGGTGTTTCACCCCTTCAAAGCCAAGTGACAAAAAAAAGCCCATCTTTCTGGTGTTTCACCTCTTCAAAGCCAAGTGACTGCCATCTTTCTGGTGTTTCACCCCTTCAAAGCCAAGTGACTGTTCTTGAATCTTTCTGGTGTTTCACTCCTTCAAAGCCAAGTGACTGTTCTTGGACTGCTCCTCGTCCGGTTTTACTAACCGAATATTAACGGTAATTTGTTAATTGACATCATAATTTCAAAATCGTGTGACCGTTCTTGGACTGCTCCTCGTCCAGTTTTACTAATTAACCCATTCTTGGACTGCTCCTCGTCCAGTTTTACTAACCGAAAATTAACGGATAATTTGTTAATTGACATCATATTTACTAACCGAAAATTAACAGTAATTTGTTAATTGACATCATAAAATCGAAAATTAAGGGTAATTTGTTAATTGACATCATAAAAGGAGGCGGAGCCAAAATTAACATTAATTTGTTAATTGACATCTCTCCAGTTTTACTAAACAAAAATTAACAGTAACTTGTTAATTGACATCATAAACGTCCGATTTTACTCGAAAATTAAGGGTAATTTGTTAATTGACATCATAAAAGGAGGCGGAGCGCTAAAATTAACATTAATTTGTTAATTGACATCATAAAAAAAAACGGACCTTTGTTAATAAGACTGGTCTATGCTTACAACTCGCATTAATCGAATATTTGCGATGACAAAAAGTCCATCTTTCTGGTGTTTCATTCCTTCAAAGCCAAGTGACTGTTCTTGGACTGCTCCTTGTGTCCATTTTTCTGGTGTTTCATTCCTTCAAAGCCAAGTGACTGTTCTTGGACTGCTCCTTGTTTTACTAACCGAAAATTAACATTAATTTGTTAATTAATTGACATCATAAAAAGGGACAGACATTTATTAGTAAGACTGGTCTATGCTTAGCATTAATCTTGCATTAATCGAATATTTGTTTGCATTAACTGAAAAACAGTATTATTTGTATAAGTCACACTAATCGAATATCACATTATTAGAACTTTCAGTAATCGAGGCCTATCTATACTGATAGTCTAAAATTTACATTCAAATGCAAAATTTTATATGATGATTATATTTGTATTGTTTGAAAAAACTGATAGAAAACAAATGTATTTTTAAGTAAAGTATATTCTTTAATAAAGTTTTCTTTCTGTCAGTTTTTTAAATTACAGGTAGGCCTCGATTAGTGCAAATAATTGATTCCACGAATTTCTCGCACTAATTGATTTTTTAAATTACAGGTATGCCTCGATTATTGCGAATAATTGGTTCCACGAATTTCTCGCACTAATTGAATTCGCACTATTCGAAGTATTAACTCTATGTAAAATATGGTAATTGGTTCTTACTTTGCGAGATTCCGGCCATTCGCTAACTTCACGATGAATAACCACAATACTAACTTAACACTAATTGTTTAAGAAATATTTATTTTCATATTTTACATATTTTTCATCATCTAAATTAATAATTTACCAGGAATTGCATCTCATACCATCATCAAACTAACCACCATATCAAAACCAAAATAGCGAATCGAAAGCGGAAGTTGAGCGCCGCTTTTCTGTCGCTTGATCAATTATGATAGAAAAAATAATGATTAATAACTGAGCTAACGAACTGCGGTGACGAGCTGTTTTAGAGCTCTGTTTTGTCGGAAGTTCACATAATCAGCAGTCGTTAACTATGATAGAAAAAATAATGATTAACACTTGAGCTAACGAACTGCAGTGACGAACTGTTTTAGAGCTCTGTTTTGTCGGAAGTTCACATAATCAGCAGTCGTTAACCAAGACATTTTTTTTCTTACAACCACTCATTGTTAACCAAGTAAGTCGTTATCTGAGGCCGTCGTTAACCAAGATATCACTGTATATTGTAATGAAGAGGGCATAAAGAAAGCCAAAAATACTTTACTGAGTTGTTTTTTAGTTGTATTTTAGAAGAATAAATTAATTAACCTGCTGTAAGTGCTAGTTTGATTAATTATTATAATTCATATAAAATGAAAAATTAGTTTTGGATTACCAAACATTAAAATATTCAAAATTTCACTTTATAGGAATATCCAACCAAATAGCTGTAACATTCACTATTACAGAAAAATGTCTTTTTGATCTGTACTTTGAAACTATAAAAATATTTTGTATTTAAGCTGTTATTACATAACCAAAAAAATCACACACAGAATGCAAACTGTTATATATCATGCTATTGTGTATGAATTTATATGCATATGCAATATGATATGATATTGTATCACAGTTATAGATATGATTGGAAGTTCAGATCGATTATATTTTTCATTTAAGACAAATTCTATACAGGTAAAAATACAAACATTAATTGCTAAAATAATCATAAATACAAAATGCAAACTGTTATATATCATGCTATTGTATATGAATTTATATGCATATGCAATATGATATGATATTATATCACAGTTATAGATATGATTGGAAGTTCAGATTGATTATATTTTTCATATAAGACAAATTCTATACAGGTAAAAATACAAACATTAATTGCTAAAATAATCATAAATACAGCATTTCAAATCATGTATATAAGTGCACTACTGAGTTCACAGTAAATATTCTATTGTGTATTCTGATATCAACAAAATCATTTTATTTGCTTTAAAAACTATGTTTTCATATCTTCAAATAAATAAATTATTGTTTAATCATAAACTACTGTTTTATTGATCTTTTACTTATTATTATACTATACAAGTAGTTCTCAACTTAGACCACCTCAACTTATGATTATTCATATTTACAATAGTGATGTAATCAGTAAATTCTATGATGGGTCAATGCAATTCTATGGGTTCAAGTCCCTGATCTAATGGTGTGATATATGGAAAGCATTTTTTTCTGTGTCTGGTTTTTAGAGTTTTGTATTCTTTATGTTTATTAAGATAGGGTTCAGTTTGAACCCCATCATAAGTTAAGGACTACCTGTGTCTCTACTTAATATTAAGATTGAATTTCATTGTTGAGAATGGAACTCCTACTTTTAATATTATGTCTATGGGAAATAAATTTCTGCTTTACCTAACTCTTTCAATTTCTCTCCTGCTTTATGAAGCTCTTACATTAAAAGTACACTCCAAGAATGAATTAACTCAGAGTAAATAACTACTTGTATAATTTTTTAAATTTTGAGTATCATCAATTTGTAACAGGAACATGTGAAGACTTCATATCTAGGATTTATACAGGCTGAAGAAAAATTTTGTCGTAAAATTTTGTGTACTGATAGGGGACCTCGAAACAATTCAAAAATGTCTAATGAACATATGGTCTAAATAGCACCATTTTCAAGTTATAACCCTTTAAAGCAGGTTCAAGTCCCTGATCTAATGGTGTGATATATGGAAAGCATTCTTTTCTGTGTCTGGTTTTTAGAGTTTTGTATTCTTTATGTTTATTAAGATAGGGTTCAGTTTGAACCCCATCATAAGTTAAGGACTACCTGTGTCTCTACTTAATATTAAGATTGAATTTCATTGTTGAGAATGGAACTCCTACTTTTAATATTATGTCTATGGGAAATAAATTTCTGCTTTACCTAACTCTTTCAATTTCTCTCCTGCTTTATGAAGCTCTTACATTAAAAGTACACTCCAAGAATGAATTAACTCAGAGTAAATAACTACTTGTATAATTTTTTAAATTTTGAGTATCATCAATTTGTAACAGGAACATGTGAAGACTTCATATCTAGGATTTATACAGGCTGAAGAAAAATTTTGTCGTAAAATTTTGTGTACTGATAGGGGACCTCGAAACAATTCAAAAATGTCTAATGAACATATGGTCTAAATAGCACCATTTTCAAGTTATAACCCTTTAAAGTTAGCCATTCAACTTCAAGTACACAAAGCGTCATAATGTGACGCATTGCCAAGATGCATCATTCTCCTAATGACTACTGGGTTAGTAAAAAGGCAAGCTACGCAATGCAATATTTAATGGCAAAGTGATGCGTTGTGATGCTTTGTAAACTAGATAGTGATTGGCTAGCTTTAAAGGGTTATAATTCGAAAACAGTGCCATTTAGACTACATGTTCATTAGACATTTTCAACTTGTTTCGAGGTCCCCTATCAGTACACAAAATATTACGACAAAATTTTTCTTCACCCTGTATATCTTGGATAAAAAATTAACAATTATCTAAAATTTGAATGCTCTAATATTTTTGCTCTGGAGATATTTTGCAGATAGTGTCACAGACATGGATATAAAAAGAAACTATATAAGAGCATTATTTTAATATATAAATACTTTTAAAATACTTGCATATGACTATTATTCAAGAACATTAATAAATAGTTTCAGAGATATTAGTGTTTTTTGATTAAATGATATTAATGGTCAGAATTGTAATGAATCCATTTAATATTCTCAACATTAATAGACATATAACATGGACAATAAGATATAACATATGAAAATTTGAATATTCTGTAATGTTTTGTTCTTAAGATATCTTGTAGATAAACATGACAAAAATTTGTATATATGAGAATTTGCTGTAACATACACACACATATATATACATATATATATTACAGTAGGTCAATTTGTGAAATGGCCAAGTATTTTGCATTTTTGCCAATGTTCAAAATTTGAATTTAAATCTGTTAATTTCTGACTTTGGTCTGTCAATTCATAACATGGCTGGTGATAACCAGCAAAATCTAAATTAAACACTGAAACCCACAAATACATGAAGTATGTCATCTGATTTGCCAATATTTTTGTGTTTATTTTATATTGGATAAATTCAGTAAAATATGTACTATGGAGAATTCCTGGTGTGTTAAAGTTATTATTAAAGTTGTACTAATGTATGTTGAATTATTATTATTAATAAAGAAATGAATCAATTGGATAAGAAGTTTAAATTACAGAATGTGAAATCAATATTCAAAACCCTTCTAAAAATCAAATTGATCACAATTAGATATTGAAGATGAATTTCTAAAAGAACTAGGTGTTTATCTAGTGCAATTTCCAAAATGCAGTTATTTTAAATAAATCTTTATCATGATGGAACTGTTGATTTGCACTTTTAGTCACTTGTCAGTGAGAGAGAATCTTTAATTCTCTAATATATCTCTCAGAAATTATACAGATAGCCAATTAGTTCTTTTGGAAACATTCATCTGGAATCAATCTACTTTGATCTATTTTTTTGGAAGAGATTCTAATACAAAAGTTAGTCCTAAAAGAGCTTACTAAATATTGTATCTACATAAATATAATATTTTAATGCAAATTTTTAACTTTTATAATGCATTAGAATTAAATTACTATTATTTATACAGTAAAAATTGCAACATAATTCTGACTTTGATCAAAACTGTCTGGTCAGTGATCAAACTGACTGGCTACATTCCAAAATCAGAATAAAAGACCAATTTTTGACATCAGTATAGCCAATTCATGAAATTGTGGACATTTTGCAAATTGGCCAATTTTCAGAATTTGACTATAATATATATATCTAGGCAAATTTTTATAAACAGTTTAGTGTACTGTTTCTCAAAGTGTAATTTGCATGCTTCAATAAAAATATCATTTCAAGACTAACTTTAAATTAAGAAATTAATAAACTATTTTACATGAATACATAGAAAGATATAAATCAGAATAGAATCTAATTTATAGATTAGGTTTGTTTCTATGTATCAAGAAATAAAAAAAAATCCAATACTGGAGTCCACAAGTTTTTTTTTCATTAAAAAAAAGATCTGCAAAGAAATGAAATTTGAGAAACATTGATTTAATGTAAATAATGAAAATTATATTGCACAAATCCAAAACCATCTTATATAATGGAAATGGTATTATTCAAAAAAATTAATGAAGAAACAATTTTTCTTAAAGACCATAGATCAAAGATACTCATTTTCAAGATAAACTTAGTTTTTGTATGATTCAAAATTAAAAATGCAGAATCTGCTGAATCCCTGCTCCTGCAGAATTAACCTCTTAACCAGCCATGTTATGAACTGACAGGCCAAAAGTTGAATTAAACAGATTTACATTCGTATTTTGAATATTGGCCAAAGTGCAAATTGTCTGGCTATTTCACAAATTAACTATTTACACATGCATGCATACATATATACATTACAACCAATTTGTGAAATAGCAAGATAATTTGCATTTTGGTCAAACTCCAAAATATGAATGTAAATCTGTTTTATTCAAACTGCCTGTCAATTCGTATATATGTATGCATATGTTACAGCCAATTCTTATAGAGTAAGACCCCATTTAACGTGGGGGATATATTCTAAAGAAACCAAGCACTAAATGAGGGCATCTTAACACGTAAATAATGGGATAGGTGAAACAGGTCAGTGAATAAAAATATACATGTACCATTTTTTTATTTTATTTTGTAACAATTAGAGTAACAATTGTTACAAAATTGTTATTCTAATTACATTTACATTACATTAATTATAGACATGTTCTTATTGCTAATATCAATTTGTATTCATAAATCATTCATGAAAATCAAAAATATTTCAGTAAATAACTTATGTTGGTGGTGATGATTATTCTTCTTCATTTGACACTTTGTTTTTTTGTTAAAAAGTCATCTAATGTCATTTGCCTTATCCTCTTTCGTTCAGCAAGCAATTGTTGATAGCCAGATATTGCATCCATGTCACTGCCTTGCCTTTGAACTTTTATCAAAATTTGGATCATTTTGTATAAACTAATCTATAATTTCAATAATGGTGGCCAAACTTGTTTTGAAAAAAATTTCAATGAAAGAAAAACATTAAGGAACTACAGTTTGAAGTGGCAGCATTCAGATTAAAACTAAAATGGAATAATTGTTATTTTTATTACTCTAAAATAACATTGATGGCCGATCATAAATATGAACTGTGACCACAGCAGACTTTTGTATGTAATGCACTGCACTGAAATCAAACACTCTGTAAGAGGCCATAGGAGTATCAAAGCAACAAATTCGTGTGATTTTGGATTTATGTGAGTAAAACAGTTTCAAGAGGCCATAGGAGTATCAAAGCAACAAATTCGTGTGATTTCGGATTTATGTGAGTAAAAGTTTGAAAAATTGTGCCAAAATGAATCAATAAAAAATATAGAATTTAAAAAATCGCATTATATTGAAACAGCATTAAACACAGCAGCATTAAGCAGGGTGTTACTGTATATATAAATTTTTGCTGTATGTTTATCTATAAGAAATCTTTAGCAAATGTTCAAATAAGTTGAATATCCACTTTACTTCCAATTATTATACATTTCAATCTCTTAAAAGAGTCAGTAAAAGCTGCTAACAATAACATACAAAAAAAATATTCGGTTCTTTTCCGTTAGCCGGGCGCAAATGTCGCCGCCCACCGACTAGTGTATAAAATACGAATCGACAATTCCGTTGTGTTAAAGATTCACTCCAAAAAACTATACATTACAGAATTCGCTTGCGCCCGGCTAACGGAAAAGTACCAAATATTCAATGTCAGTACAGAATTCACTTGCGCCCGGCTAACGGAAAAGTACCAAATATTCAATGTACAATCTTAATGCTCTTATTGTCAAGAGAGAACAAGAATTCTATACATTTTAAACTTTTAGCACAGAGAATTGCAGTTTTACATTTTTTTTATCACTTGTAGGGAAATAAATAAATAATATGCAGTTTCAAAAGTCAAATTTTATTTCTATAGATTTTCGTATTTTGATATGAATTTATGGTATAACGATTTGTTAATTCGCATATTTTATGTATGGAGAGTGAATCTTTAACTTCTCTATGTATAATTAATTTCCTAAGATACAGAATACTATATATCTCAGGCATCTTTCACCCAAAGATATATAAATTTTTTTTATCATCTTAAAAAAATCTAACCAACAATATTACTTTTAACTGTTTCGTGAGGACTGTATTTCAGCCAAGTTAATATCATTACCTTTAGAAATTTTACATCTTTATATTGATTATCTTTGATTAATTCTTCAATAACATCATCCATTTGCCGGCATTGGGGTGCCCATTCTGCCCAAAAATGAGTTACTACCAAAGGCCTATAAAATATTCAAAAAATTATACCTAATTGATAATAGTTAATGATTTGATTTTCGTAATAAAAACAAATATTTACGCATCTGAGTTGATATTTCGATCAAATTCTTCAGCTGACTTAATCTCTACAGCAGCCATCTTTCATACTTCCGCAATCACGAACAGAATCAGAACAAAATAATGTCAAAGCGTCCTCTTTGAAGTTAGTTTGAAAATTTATTTTCTTGAAAATGTATTAATAAAATTTTTCATTTAATAAAAAAATTTCAATATTGGCATATTAAACTGTTAATATTTTAAAACAATTAATATTCAAGATATTTTAGAGTTAGATAATTTAGATTGGTACACTACGCGGGGCAATCTGAATTTTTTTCAATGCTACTTTCCAATCATTTTTTGATTACTAAGTGATGGGACTATTTCATATCCAATTACGCGCAGCCCATCGTCATAGTAGATTTCTTCTTCTTCCTTCTTTATAGATTTTATATCGCTTTCTATTCTATTGGATACTAATTTGTAAGCAGCGGAGCTCATCCAAAGGAAAGGTGGAAGTATCTATATTATAATTAGTCAAACGTGTATGGCTGGAGTCCCTTTTTTTGGACGAACCATAAAAGGTGGAAGTATCTATATTATAATTAGTCAAACATGTATGGCTGGAGTCCCTTTTTTTGGACGAACCACTGTACCGATTCCTATAAATAGGGTTGGTTAAAAAATAATAAGCAGGTACCTATTTTAATGCTTTATTAAAATAGGTACCTAATTATTAGCTTTTTACAATCTCCTCTGACTTCTCCTTCAACACTGGGCCGCTGATATTCATGCCTCGCCCGTTAACTATAGAAAATCGATCTAATGCTTCTTCGACTTCTGGATCCTTTTCATCACGCTTTCTTTTGGATGTTCCCGGAATTTCTTTCTGTAATGCCCATCCTCACGCAGTTGATTTTATTGTTGTAGGAGACGCGCTATGGTAGATTTTGCTTTCTTTTCGATGTTTCTGGAATTTCTTTCTGTAATGCCCACTCCTTACGCAGTTGATTCTAATTTCTTTCTGTAATGCCCACTCCTTACGCAGTTGATTTTCTTTTTAAGACGCATCTATGGTAGATTTTGGTTTATTTCAGCGAATCTACCATGGCCTAGAATTACTTTCTGTAATGCCCACTCCTCACACAGTTGATTTTCTTGTTGTAGGAAAACGTGCTATGGTAAATTTTAGTACAACAGTTATATCAGGAGTCTACTATGGCACGCTATGGTAGATTTTGGTTTATTCGATGTTCCTGGAATTTCTTTCTGTAATGCCCACTCCTATTTTCTTTTGGATGTTCCTGGAATTTCTTTCTGTAATGCCCACTCCTTACGCAGTTGATTAGG
This sequence comes from Olivierus martensii, assembly GCA_000484575.1. Taxonomy (NCBI): domain Eukaryota; kingdom Metazoa; phylum Arthropoda; class Arachnida; order Scorpiones; family Buthidae; genus Olivierus; species Olivierus martensii. Next base: position 23,922 of record AYEL01056156.1, read on the forward strand.
AATTTCTTTCTGTAATGCCCACTCCTTATGCAGTTGATTTTCTTTTAATTTCTTTCTGTAATGCCCACTCCTTACGCAGTTGATTTTCTTTTTGAGACGCGCTATGGTAGATTTTATTTCAGCGAGTCTACGATGGCTTCTTTTAAACAGCTGGCTTTTAATTTTATCTAGCAAAGCAATTTTACTCGAAAGTATAAAATCCTTTCTTGGCATCTTGGCAGATTTAAAAATTTTAAATAAAATCGACAACAATAAAATGTTATAATTTTTATATAAGGATTTTTTTAAGAAAGTGCACAAGTATTAGTGTACGTAGTGTTGCCATACTTCCACGAGACAATTTTAAAACAAAAATTTTTTAATTTAAAAAGTTAATTTACTTTTTAAAATCGCGTTATAGCCAAAACGCGTAAAGTGAGATCGCATATAGCGAAGGATACCTGTATCTATTATTAGCAAAATTAATTGAACACAAAATTAATGGATTCCAATGTATTTCGCATCGGTGATGACAGTCCTCCAAGCAGTCCCCTATGTGACGCCATATTGGCACGACAAAACTGATATATCGTGACGTCATGTTAGTGTAATAATATTCGAAAATAAACGTAAAAAATTCTCAAAGCTGAAAATTGAACCATTGATCATACAGTTAAAAAATGTAACTACTACACTACTGGACATCTAATGTTATTTTTGAATTTGAAAAATTCCTTATATATATCAAAAATTGAAAATTCCTTTTCTGCTACTGTCCCAATTAAGCGTTTAAATTATGTATTAGTTTATTAGTTTGATTTCCGTTCTTTGAGATTTTGCCCAATTACGCGGCTGTCCCAATTAAGCAGAATCCACTTTATATTACATATATTGCATGTTCTATTTATAGCTATATATTAGTTGATAAAATCACCAATGGAACATATCATCATCCAAAAGAACTTTGGTAAGATGGGATGATGCAATATAAGCAACTTTGACAATGTATTACATGTATTATAATTTAAAATTAAAAATTCAAATGATGCTATTTTTATGCACTATTGTAGATGCAAACATGCCACTTTATTTTCAAGCTTTGGAAAATTTCAAAAACTGTATAAGAATTTTAAATATTAAGATGGCAAAGTGATGTTTAACAATGTATTTGTTAAACTAAGGTGACCAAATGTACTCCTTTAGGGAGTTTTGTACTCCTTTTTCGTGAACCGTACTCCTTTTTAACTCCTTTGCATTATTTTGTACTCTTTGTACTCCTAAAAACATAAAAACTATAACGATTATTCGTGTGCATAAAGTTGTGTATGATACTATCATAGACAACTTTAAATCATTGATAGTATCAGTGTGCATGTGAATGTGCATATTTTGAAGTCAGACAGCTAGCACAAGAGATCACTACGGTCTTTCTTGTTGGGTTTGCACATGCCCAGTATGTGATTATCGAGACAATCCTCTGTAACATGATATATGTTGCCCCGACACTAATGCAGCTGTAGAGAGGGTATTTTCGCTTGGTAATGATTACTGGAGCAGTGAAAAATCGCAACTATCTGTAAAGATGCTAGCTGCAGTTTTAACGGTTAAATTCAACATGGGGATGGAAGTTGTTCTGACATGTATGCACTATTGGAAGAAAATTCAGAATTATCCAGAAAAATTCATACAACACAAAAATATGATTTCAATAATTAAAAGTAATATAAATTTAAAATATTAGAATTACTATTCATTTTCATATTCTTTTAAAAATAAATATAGTGGATTGAAGAAGACAGTTTTTTTTTCTACAACTCCAATCACAATATCTAATGAAAAAATGACGACGACCAATTATTGGTCGTCTTCATTTCACATCACACAAAATATGAGATCTAAAAAAAAATTCATTCGGCTCTCGACTCAGAAATATTTGGGCAGTTTTGAGAGGGGCAATCTTGAACAGCCAGCGTACTCCTTTTGTGACAAAAATAGTTGGTCACCTTAGTTAAACAAACATGCAAAGTATACAGACACTTCTCAAGTTATGAATGTACTTGTGAAATTTCAAAAACTCTTCAAAAATTTTTAACATGATGATAGCAGCTAGCAACTAATATAATGTAAAATTATACAGTCACTTAACATATTATGGCAGTATTTCAAAATGGTGGGATTACACCAAAAAACCCTCCATTTTATAAATTTCATTCAAATCTGTGAAATATGAAACTTCTAATTGGTCAATTATGAAATATATTACAAAATACAGTATATAAAATTATTTCAGTGATTATGGAGGCAAAATAACAGTTGTATATGAGTTATGAACAAAACCTATATACAAATTAAATTCATAATTAGAGGAGCATGTGATTTAATTAAGTTATTTATCATGTGATTTAAGTATTTCAATTATGGCATAGTTTTTATCGAAAATCCTTGCATCAAATATTTTAATATTTAAATCTTTGAAATAAGAAATTTTTACTTGGTCTAGTTAATTATATATTCTGTATACAACATATTTGGTATCTCAGTGTTCAGTGTAAACGTATATTGTTGAGTTATAAAAAGAACTTATGAATAAAATATGTTTGTAACTCAGAGCATTCTGCATTTTATATAAAATTCTTTTGAATTTAAATTAACCACTTTGGAAATATATATGACAAAAAAAATGAAAGTATAATTCATATTATTTTTTTATTTTAAATTTAAATAATATAATTGAATGAATATAGCAATAGTTAAAATCTTATTATGTTCTAGCAGAAATGAAGTCTGTGACAAATTCTGAAAAAATGCTATTCATACCAGAAAATTACAACTTAAAACAATTAAGATTTTCTTGTATTTCTGTTATTTCATTCAAATACAAATTTCTAAAATGTAAAAATAAAAAACTTTAAATAATAGAAATACTGATATAAAAAATTTCATGTTTCTACACTTTCATAATTACAATATTTCTATCAGCTATATTATACAATTATCTTAAATTTGAGTATACAAGAGAACTTTAATAAAAATTCTACACTTAGAACAAAAATATTTTGTTATTTGCATAATAATTTTTGAAATATATCTACTGTAATTTCAGGAACATTAAAGAACACGTAATAAATTTCTTTTGTTGGAATTAATAAAATAAATCTTTATTTTACACTATTGAAAGTATCTTGTATAGTATGTTTCAATTGTTCCTTTTTTCATATAAATTAAAGTTTCAAAATTCCAATAGTTTGCTTTCAGAAAAAGCAAACTGGAAATTTTGAAATTTTTATGATAAGATCATCAAAAACAGACTAAATACAATGTGCTAAATGTGCCTTAATATATGAGAAAGAATACAAGAATATAATATTTTTATAGTGAATTTTATTTTAAAGAAAATTTTAATTTTGTACATATATTACATACAAATGTAGACTATTTTCCATGTAGTCACTTTTGTGATTGAAACATTTCTCATATCTTGACATTAATGAAATTATATTGGATATGTAAAACTCCTAAGTAATATAACATCCAACCAGTGATATCCTAGCCATTGTTGAACAGTTTCTTGCACCTAAAATCTGTTCCAAATTTGTGACTGTCAAGATATTTCTTAAGAGAATCAAATAAATAAATTCTGAGGGCCAAGTCATTGTTATAAGAAGAATGTATAGTACTGTTATCAAATTTCTGTAACTCCTGTCTGTCAAGTAATGTAGAATGATGTATTGCCATGCACAAACACAATTTAACTTCAGAAAAGTATAAATTATAGTGATAACAGCATACCAATGGATTTCTGCTGTATATGCTGTATTTAAAGAAATCAAAGCCATTACAACTTCATCAGATTTGTACTATTTACTGGCAACTCAAAATGACAACTCATATAGAAATCTCATGAGATAAAGTTTCCATATGTCATCATCATTTTGAAATGTTATAATTGTCCTCTTTTTTGTACATGAGTTTCCAAATGCTACATGTAGATTCCACAACAATCAACCAAATTTACTGCTTAACAAAGAAATATTTTTACTTTCTGATCAATCCTTTGTATATACAATATATAAAGAAGGTCAAAAAGTTCTTACTCTCACCATGTTTTGTGTGTGCTATAGATCTGTAATTGTAAATAATGATTGGTTACTGTCTTACTAATATGAATATCTTTTTTGTATCGAGAGATTCTGTTTAACTAACGTTAGGAGCGTGATAGATGATGATGTCAGGCTGGACAAAATTGAGTATTAAACTGTGACATGGTTTCTTCATCTTCAAGAAAAAAATGCATAAACAATCCATGAAGAAATGTCAGCTATGTATCATGAGAAATGTCTATCATGTAACACTGTGAAACAATGGAAACGGGAATTCAAATTTGGTCACACCAGCCTACAGGATGACCCAAGAAAGGCCATCTCTTCATGGATATGTCTGTGTTTTGGGATAGCAAAGATGTCATATTGACATATTACTTACAAAAAGGATTGACAATAACAGGAGCATACTACAGAAATTTGCTACAAAAGTTAAAGACAGTATATCAAAGAAAAAAGATCTGTTTTCTGTCAAAAGATGTGTTGGTACTAATTGACAATGCACTTGCAAGAAACATCTGCAAAAACATTCACTTTTCTGTGCAAATATGGCTGTGAAACCTTGCTCCATTCCCCTGTATTCTCCCAACCTGGAACTTTTAGACTTCTGGTTTCAAAATACAAAAAAAGATTTACAGAGAAGTTTCTCTGATGATGAGGAGGTCAATACTGCTATGGAGATCTGGTTTGCCTCCAAATCTGCCAACTTCTACAAAGATGGGATTAACACAGACCGCAGCCCATGGGCCACATGTGGCCCTTTGATGACTTGTTGGCGGCCTATGTATAAATATTATTTTAACAAGTCACACAATCAACAAAATATTATTTGTAGTTTTGAACAATGCATTTTCCAATAATATTTTTCTGATATGAAATTATTTTTATACTGATTTGATGATAATGTTTATAAACAATAAGGAAAAAATAATAAACATTTTTATCATATTTTTACTGTATTTATGTGTGTGAAATAGATAATTTAAAACATTGTACAAGTACACAAAGTAGCATTGCCTCTTAACTAATGAAAATTTAGAATCAATTTTGTGTTTGGCTACTACAAATGTCGAACATAACATAAAAAATTAAATCAATGCAATGTCACTCATCCAACTAAAAATTGGAGGATCAAATTTCAGATCCCTAGCACATCTATGTCATGCTGAGAATAAGAACTTTTTTGGCCTCCTCTTGTATAGTCATAAGTTTTTTTGTTATTTTTACCCTGCTTATACAATTAATTCATCTAAAAATTTGTGTGTCAAAAACCATATAAGTTCTGCTTAAATTTAATATATATGAATGTGCATATTAATAAATGGAACAGCTAAATAAAATTAATGAGCATACTTTGATAGTAAATAAAAAAATTTAAGGTTAAAAGTTGATATTTTGACAAAGTAAATTGTTTAATGAATTTTTTATTTGTATTTTATGGAAATTCAACACACACTTACGTATCTGTCTATTTCTGAAAAAGCAAAACTTAAAACCATTTAAGTGGAACTATTGTAGTATACATATTAATAAGAAAAGAATTATATTAAATTAAAAATCTGAAATTTAAAAATTTCATAGATATTATTAAAATTCAATATAATGTTTTCTACATAAGTTAATTCTCAATTTAATAAATTAACTTTTTAAAGTAATTTTCATATAACAGGATGCTCATAATTTTTATCATGATTGCTTTAAAAATTTGAAAATCAATATTTATGTCAAATAAAGATCAATTTTTATAATACTGTAAATTAAGAGTTTGTTTTGATAATAAATTTTGATCATAATTATTAAATTATGATAAAATTTAATGATTATAATCAAGATTGAATTAAATGATTAACAAAATCAAAGCAGCATATTATTTTATATATTGTTTGATAAAAATTTGGCACACAATATTCTTTCTGATAGTTCAAACTTAAATAAATTGATTATTCAATATTTATTAAGCAAAGCATTATACAAGAATTTACAAATGCCTCATTTAGAAATGAAATTCTCTGTATAATGCTTGTGTGTAAGTAGTTAACACACATTAAAAATGTATTTCAGATTATTTAGTATTTTTTTTTAATATACACATTCTAAACAATTTTTGAATCATCCAGCTACTAACAAAGCTTTATAATTTAATCAATAAATAGCATGATGTATCAAATTTTTTGGATAGGGGAAGTAGTTGTTCTGGATCTAACTTATAGTAAATACGATAATAATAATAAATATTTAAAATACTGTACAGTGAACCTCCATATAATGCATTTCCCTATAAGACAACAGAAAAATTATTAAGATTATCATGAAAATAAAATAAACATTATTTGTTACAATAAAATGAACATTACAATCAATTGTAATCAAACAATTAACGAGAACTGTTTAGAACAATTTTTAATTTTGTTATAATTTCTGAGAGAGGTAAACATTTTAAAATATTACATCTTTACTCAAACGATTCATATTTTATCTCATGTGGTTCATATAATGTGATTTCCTATACTCAGAACATATCCCCATGTTGTAGGAGGGTTCCACTGTATTTTATTAATTATATTTTTTCCTAAAATAACTTAATTTGAAAGATGTCCAAGCTGATCTATTCTGCTATTTAATTATAGAAGCTGAATGAAATAAATTTCATATTTTTAATTATAGAATATGAAGAAAAGAATTCAATAATTTTAGAATTTATGCAAAATTAAAAACATCAGAATATATTTTTAGAAATTAAAGTAGAAAATAAAATCATCTTGAAAAATAATTTTGTCATGAGTATTATGCAATAAAATAGATTAACATTTATCTTTATATCTGCTTCATTAACAATGAATGGTCATTAGATATAACAAGACTTAAAAGGAATATAATTTTTTTAAATTTTAGAATACTTAATTATAAAATTATACAGTATCACCAAGATTAGAAACAAAAACAAGACAGAATAGGCAATAACTATAAATAAAGTACATATAGCATGGACCAAATAATGTTAGCGATCTAAAGCAGGTATATTGAAATCATCTGCAAAACATTCCTAAATTATTTGACTGTATTTGTTTAAAATGAATAATTTTTTAAAACCCATAACTAAAAAATAATTTTTTAATGATAAAAATTCATCATTTAGAAATTCCATAAAATATTATTTTAAAAATATTAATAATACTATAAAGTATAAATTAATAATAAATTATTTCAAAATAACAACAACACTCTGAAAAACTCAAGATACTTAAGTTTCACATTTTATGATTTAATTTAATTTATTTGTTTTTTTTTATGTTATTAATAAAAAGTTGAACCAGACTATCTTTATATAAAATTGTCATCATTTCACTCATCTTTATTTATAATGGTTATGAACGGTAATAAAGTTTTGTATTCAAGCAATTACAAAAAAAAACAAAAAAAGAAAAGAACTGATGGCAACATTTCATATGATATTCTTAGTAATTTTTGTTAATTTCATTTTAAATATTGTATTCTTCATGCTAGGTAAGCAAGCTCAGTTGGCTTGATTGTAATTGTAATAAGAAGCTATAGTGAAATTTAAATTTGTTTTCCATTTTTGAATGATAAAGAACTGTCTATTGTTTTAAATGATAACCATTTGTTAACTAAGATGTTGAGCTGCTAGGCTGGTCCATAACAGGCTTTGAGAGCAGCAACAAATGCCTAGCATGTATCACCATCGCAGGTGTTTGGAAATAATCACATCAAAACTTGAAGTTTCATCAGCTCCAACCAATATGCTTCAACATGCGGTCACTCCAAGTGCCAATTTACATCTGGACATAGGCTTCCTGATGTACAATCACAATGTGCAGGGCATTGCAGATATGCTGTCTTTTCAGCACACAAAACAAATCACTCAGCATTTAGTTCTTTTCTTTTTATGCCATTTTATTAACAATGGTTTGATGAAGTGTTGAAAGCTGAGCAGTCCATTTGTCCAAAGCATTATACCGCGCTGCACCATGTGTTTTCTTATCTAACTCTAGCACTTGATTAACTTGGTCGATTCTCCCTTGAATAGTACTATAAAAATAAATATAAAAATAAGTTAATATTTTAAGATAATTAAATATTAAATTTATTTATGTAGATTTTTACTGAAATGAACAAATCAATTAAGGATCTATTATTCAATTAAAGGAATCTGCTTCAATATTTAATAAGCATAAAAATTTTTATTTCAATTTTTTATTTTTTAATATGTGAAAAGTCAGAATACTTCTAGTAAAAATATATCTGAATAAAATATGAAAAACTGTTACAAAATAATACAATATATAATATTAAATTAATATGGAAAATACCATATGAAGTTATTTTGAAAATTCTTTCCATCAGGTTTCACTATTCATTTCCTATGTGTTTGAAATATTTGAATCTAATGAAAAACTAAATTTATTACCTAAATAAAAAAATTTGTTTTGAATCTTCATTAGAATGAACTAGATTAGAATTTTAGTTTTTGAAAAATTTTTAAATAATGTTTTGATAGAACTTTTTTTTAATTAAAAGCAAGACCATAAAATAAATAATGAAAATACTGGCATTTAAAAAAATGCTTTCAAGAAAACTCTACATAATCGAAAAAATAACTTTCCATTATGTAAAAAAATTAAATAAAATGAATTTTAAAAATTAATTAAAAAAATAAATTGTATTTCAATTTCAATGATAGAAAAGCTGTTATTGGTATTGCATATGATGATTAATTTATAGTAAATTTTATTATTAACTACTTTTTTAATTAACTATTAATTGAAAAATAATTACAGAAGTATAAATGATGATCATTACTGTAGGAAATGTAATTGATAGCAAAGGTTTTTAATTAGTGATTTTTGTTATAAATGTATTAAAAAACTTAAGCTAAAATCTTTTAAAATATTACACAGATATCACTCGAATGAAATAAGATGATATATAATATAGCTCTTTAATCTGTTGAGATCCGCAACCTATTTTAAAACAAACAAAAATATATAAAAAAATTCATATTGTGAAATCTTGTTTAATTTATCTTGCTTAATTTCATCAAAATTTTTACAGTTTATTACATTTTTTATACAACATAAACAGGAAACTGATACAATGCCTGAACAATATATAAGAGATACACCTTAGCACTTAGGCAGGGTCAAGAAAAACACAACAAAAATCATCATTTAAAAAGCAGTAGCGCTTTCGATTTTTTAATAATAAAATCCTCTTCGGCTATACATAAACAATAGAACACCTAATAAATATCGTTTATCGAACGCAAAGTCGAATACATCAAATTATTTTAAAATACGTTGTTATGGTAACGGTATAAGCTAATCATTTATAACATTACAAATAACTTACAGACTCAATGTTATTTATGTAGAAAAAATAAATGTTCAAGTAACAAACAATAAATTCTAACATATAGTATTAAAAATATTCATTAAATTAAGTAATTAAAAATTATAAGCGTTTTACTCCTGGGAAAATTAACTTCTAAATCCGTGGTTTTTATCATTCATACACCACTTCCAGGCGTTACTGACACTCGTCGGATCTCAGTAATGCCTGGAAGTGGTGTATGAATGATAAAAACCACGGATTTAGAAGTTAATTCTCCCAGGATTAAAATGCTTATAATTTTAATTATTTAATTTACTGAATATTTTTAATACTATATGTTAGAATTTATTGTTTGTTACTTAAACATTTTTTTTACTTTATTTATTTTTCTACGTAAATAGCGTTGAGTCTGTAAGTTATTTGTAATATTATAAAAGATTAGCTTGTACTGTTACCATAACAACGATTTTAAAATAATTTGATGTATTCGACTTTGCGTTCGTTAAACTGTATTTATTAGGAGTTCTATCTTTTATGTATAGCTGAAGAGGATTTTATATTAAAAAATCGAAAGCGCTACTGCTTTTTAAATGATGATTTTTGTTGTGTTTTTCTTGACCCTGCCTAAGTGCTAAGGTGTATCTCTTACATTTTTTATTCTGATTCTAATGATATGAAAATTTTTTCCAATTTTATTCCTTTCAAATCTTTTTGTTCATTATACGACATCAAAGTAAACACTAATTTTATATGAAATCTTAGTCATTCAACAAAATATTTGTTATTTTTGGAAAGCAGCAAGACTTATGAATAAAATAAGCAATGGATGAAGAAAATCTGACCATATTTTAAAAATTATTGACAAAAAAAATGAAGTACTGTGCAAATTTTCATTAATTAAGTCATATGATTAATTGAAGTTACATAAATTTATTGAAATATTGTCATTTTTATTAATAAAATATATTTATTGGTATGTTTTTCCTTCATATCAATAATTTTTTTTTTTTATAAATTTTCAATTTATATCCAAAAACTCAACATATATGAAAATAATACTCTCTCATATATAAACAGCTATATTATTGTCTACTTTGATCTAATTAGACACACCACACACAATATCACAAGCAACACAAAAAGTAGACTTGGCTGTAATTTCCCAAAAAATGACTGGATGCCATAAAACAATAAAAGTACCAACCCTTTTAAATAGCCTGAGTGTGTTTATGTTAGGATTTTCTGGTAGTTTACTTAATTATTTGTAAAATAAAGCAATAAATGAACAAATAAGAAACAATATTGTATATTTGAACAGAATTAACCAATATTTTTGTATCATTAACAATATTTTTTCAGTTTTATGAATTTTAGAGCTCATCATGCTAAAATTTTATGTTTCATTTTTAAATTTCAAAAATAAAATTATCTCATCCCAAAATCAAAATAAGATTAATATAATATAATCAAATTGAATATAGAATCAATATGATTTGATAAAAAGTAATCCAAATTCTTCTAACACAATCCATTCAAATTTTCTATCTTAAAAACGTAATTTAAAAAATTTTGGAAATTAAAAAATTTAGGAATCATCACTGAAGACATGTATTTTCAACAAATAAATGCAAAAAAATAAAAGATCCACAGTAGCTGCATTAATCAGGATTGAATTTTTTTATAATGTTGTTTTAACATTTTTTATTCCACTTCCTTAATGTATAACACATATCAATGAACCTCAATGGGTTAAATTAATGAAATAACACAGATCTCTCTCTTTTGAAAATTATTGGAACATTAAAAACTATTTATTAGGTGAAAAAATTTGTAAATCAGAAACTCATTTCCCATTAATTTCAATGTAAAAATTTTTAACTGGTTCTTAGATACTAAAAAGTCATAGATATTTTACTTATTGATGTTAAAGGATTCCAAAAACATTAATATAAATATAATTATAGCCACTATAATATTCAATACAATAATTTAAAATAGTTATTACTTATGTAGTCTATTTCTTGCTATTGGATTTTGAATTTCAAAGCCACTAAGTGCCAAGTGATCTTCATATTAAGCATAATATGGCAATAAACATGACAATCATTGCAATTTTACTTATTAGTTGAAAATTATAAAAGTTTCATTGAATATTGCCTTAACTTTAGGTAATTCTCAAAAATCTTCATTGTGATAAATTATTGGCAAAAATAAATTCAATTTTATAAAAGCTAGTATTGATATTTTTAATCCTATTTGCTAAAAATTCATTAATTATAGCTTTCATTATGGTAATTATTTTAATAAAACAAATAAATACAAAATAATTTATTTATTTAAACATTGACATTGATTATAAGAAAATACAGGTAGGCCTCGATTAGCGCGAATAATTGGTTCCATGAATTTCTCGCGCTAATCGAATTCGCACTAATCGAAGTATTAACTCTATGGAAAATATGGTAATTGGTTCTTGCTTTGTGAGATTCCGGCCATTAGCTAAGTTTACAATGAATAACTCTTAAACAGTTAGTGTTAAGTTTATTGTAAATATTTATTTTCATATTTTACATCATTGTTCATCATCTAAATTAATAACTTACCAGGAATTGCGTCTCATATCATCATCAAACCAACCGCCAAATCAAAACTAAAATAGCGAATCGAAAGCGGAAGTTGAGCGCCGCCTGGCCGCCAATTCTGGGTCGAGAATTGAGTGAATAGGCCGATTTGCAATTAAGCATTGCAACTTTATTGAATCAGTAAATTAGTTCCAGATAGCATTAATAAGCGAAGTTAATGAACCAATGAGAAATTTTTAACAAGTTTTCTATTTGTTTATTAGCAGAATACGACACCAAAAGATAACAAAAACAAATTTTTTTCACAAGTTTTATTTTAAATAAAGAAATCAGATAATAAACAAAAGAAAATAAATAATATCGGTAGTACAGCAATATAATAGGCAAATAAATTTGTAAAGATATCCTTATTTAAAAAAATTTAACAAAGAATGCTTTTATGTCGCTCAATCACATCCATTTTTTGCTGTAGCGTAATCACTTCTCTTTTTTTCGTTTCCTGTTTTATCATCAAAAGTGTTCTTCCTTTTATCCATTTCGATACTTTTTAAAAGAGAAAATTCTGTACTATACTGTATGTATACGATAGCAAAGCTAAATAATAGTACAGTAATGTTAAACAGTTAACGGCAAAAAGCCCATCTTTCTGATGTTTCACCCCTTCAAAATCGTGTGACCGTTCTTGGACTGCTCCTCGTCCGGTTTTACTAACCGAAAATTAACGGTAATTTGTTAATTGACATCATAAAAGGAGCTTTGTTAGTAAGACTGATCTGTGTTTACAACTCGCACTAATCGAATCTTTTCTCGTGCTAACCGAATAACGGTATAAATTTTTTAAGTCGCGCTAATCGAATTCGTGCTATTCAAAGTCGCGCTAATCGAGGCCTATCTGTACCATCATTTATATTTATTATACAGATAAAAAAAATTTATTAGAGATTTTATACATCTAGAATAATGTGTAATCATTGATTTATGAAATTAAGTACTTTTATATAAGGTTGCAAAACCAATGAAAAATGCAATAAGTACATTACAAATGCTCATATTATCAATATATGCCAAGTGTCAGATTTGATACTGGATCCCCCAGTGAAAGCAGAAATGAATTTTATCTTAAAATCAATGATACATAAATTTAAATTTGATATATATGATACAATAAGAGAAAAAAATAAGCAAATAAGCAGTTCCAAAAAAAGAACTACAACTGCCTACTTTCCAGATGTGCCATTTATTTAGCATTTGTAATTTTATGTCCAATTTTAACATTAATATACTCAACACCGCTGTCACAATGTTCATGTTGTTGCAATCACAACATTATCATGACATCATAATTTATTGGTATTTTATGACATGATCCACTGTTATGTCATGTGATGTCAAATTGGGATTGTGATATCATTATGATAGATATTGATGACAGATAGCACTGTACAGGTACTCCTCACTTAATGACCTATCTGTTTAACAACTGCTCGAACTTATATCCAAGCTTATGACTATTTTTTTTTAAACCGAAAATTTGGTTTTTGCCCATATGCATCGCTTAAATTTCTATTGCATATAATTCCCTGCACTCGTAATTCCAAAAATCTGAAGAAAAATATTTTGTGCATAATTAAGACTGAAAATTTGGTTCCAATATTTTCTAAATATATAGGAAGAAGTTACTCACTTACCAACCAATTCATGAAAACAGAACTCAATCATTAAGTGAGGAGTAGTTGTATTAAGAAATCAGGTAAGCACATCTATACTGTTAACAATTAGTGCCATCTATTGATAATAATATAAATTAAAATTAAAATGAAATTCTATCATACAGGATTAAATGATCTCATAGGATTAACACATTGCTGCCCAGACTAGGATGAAGTCTGGTCACATTTAGGTTACTGCAACAAAGTGGTGTTTTACAATGTTTTCTGATCTGTTTGTTGTTTTTCATAAACTAGTCTCTGTTACTTTTTGGTTGTATATAAGTTTTTCTTCATTTCTTTCATAGTCACTGTATTTATGATTAAAACTCACACTTAAAATTAAGGTACCATCAAAAATTTTGCAATAATAATGGCAGATGGCCAAGTGGTAAAATGGTTTGCTTGCCATTTGGAAGATCTCATTCAATTTTAAATCATATACTTCCAGATTTTACTAGTATGGGATTAGTATCATGGTGTGTTCCACTGAATTCTATCCTTCTCCTAATGTCTGAACCCATTAACAGATGTAAGCTGGAATATCTGCAATATTAATCTCTGATTGGAAATGAGTATAAATGAAAGAGTACTACAATTCTCTTATTTCTTTTCCTCTCTTTTTCTGAAATGAGGGAGAATAATAGTTGCCAAATTGATATACAATACTTTTTCAATTAACTGTTTCAATTCAAGAATTTATCCTGAAATGTCTGCAATGAAATCTTTCTGTATCTGAAATCTTCTGAATGTAAAAATGTTTCTTTTATTAAAATAAACTTTTTAGACCAAATTTCAAGAGAAAGTTTGAGTTTCTTTTTCTTGTAAGGCATTAATTTTAAATGCAGTTCCAACTAACCAAAGATATCTAAACTGGTTTTTTGAAGACAATAAGTTTGAGACTGCTTATCTAGAAGCATCAAACTTAAAATTGCATCTTTTTCTTTTAAATAATAAATATCATTATAAATACAGTTACTATATATATATTCTTATTCATAATTTTCATGCAAATAATTTTATATATTTAATTAATTTTGTTATTTGATAATCTTTAGAGAAGTGGTTCCCAATGAGGGGTGCATGCTCCACAAGAGGGCAATTTGATTTTTAAGAGGGGCAATTTAAGAAAGAGTTATTAACAGTGAATTTTTTAGCATTTCTTATGGTTGTAGGGGTTCATATATAGTATATAAATATATATTGTGACATACACATCTTTAAAATTAAAATGTACAGTCTATTCCGAAATGGTTTTCACTAAATTAATACTTACCGTTTTTCCGGTTACAATAAAAACTTGATGCGTTAGTTAGTACAGTAATAAGACATATGCTATCAAAGACACAGATGATACTATTTACTGTTTCCTTGACAACGAGGGAAATCAACTTTAGAAGATGGGATCGAAATTTTTATTAACAAACTTTATTTAATTGTTTCGTGAAAAATACGGCAGTAATTATTTCTAGGAAGTATTGATAAGATATTAAAATAATATCTAGAAGTATTGAAAAATTTAAAGTTTACTGAGTTATTAAGTGATCATCAAAAGCAGACGATCCTTCGATTTCTATGCATGCGTTTAGAAGCAGACGATTTCGAGATTTTTGAATCGGTAAGTAATAAATATTTAAAATATATTTTTTAACTAATTATTTAAAATTTAATGAATAATTTGATTAGATTTCTTTTTATCTAATGAAACTAAAGGCTTTTAAATTTAGTAAAAATGCGTAGTCATCTGTGTAAATTAATAAAACTAAAGAAATATAATCATGGTTTCGGGTTAGTTAACTGCCATATTTAATTAGATAGCATATTTTAAATAATTTTCACAAATCTATATCATAATAATAATAATATATCTGATATCTGATAATATAGTTCTAACAGAATTTAAATTTTGCTAGAAAAGGTGTTTCTTCTCTTTAACATTCCGAATATATTCTGTAAAAATAATGCCACGTCCTGTAAATAAAGAAATCAGGAAATTAATTGTTTTGCATAGACGAAACGGAATGAGAATAAAAGATATAGCAAATATTTTCGATATAAGTTGCCGAACAGTAATAAATATTTGTAAAAATGAAACTGAGAGAGGAACCGTCTCTCCGAAAAAGTCCTCAGGTCGTCCACGGAGCACATCTAGCAATGAAGATCAGCAATTATGCTCCATGAGTGAAACAAATCCATTTTTATCAGCTAAAGCTATAAGAAAAGAAATGGACCTAGCTATATCTGTTCAAACTGTCAGGAGTCGGTAAGTAAAATATTAAATATATATATATATGAATATGCACAATGAATAATGATTAAATTATAATTTTAGGTTGCGTGAATTTGGACTTCCAGGAAGAAGTGCTCAGAAACAATCTTTCTCATTGCAAAATATGATAGATCGTTTGGGTTTTGCTTACCAATATCAACATTTAAACAATTCGGATTGGCAGTCAACAATATTTTCGGATGAAAAATGTTTCACTATAGACAATTTTGGCGAAGTATGGGTTCACAGACCTATAGGGAAAAGACATGATAGCCCATATGTCGTGTCTAAGCGCAAAAGTGGACGATTTTCCGTAGGTAAAATGATTTTTTAAATTAAACGAGCTAGTAATTAAAATATCTAAATTTCAATTAAATCAATAGCAAATTAAATACTTCGGTGGTAGCTACTTAATCGTAAACAATTGCAAATTAAATTTTAATTATTTAATAATAGCAATCATTAATTCTATCAATTATCAATATATTTCACAACATATTACTGAAAAATATTAATAAATGTCGTTTGTTTATTATAAATGCATTATGCTGATATCTCTAAATTCTGTAAATTATTCGATAGTGATAGATAAAAAGAGTTATCACCAAACTAACACTAGTAGCACGATCACAATACTTCAGTCATAGTAACTTCGCTATGGATGAAGTAAAAAGTTTTTCTATGATAAATATTATTTATAATAAACAGAAACCAAATACTGTTTTATTTTCTTTACTTTTTTAGGTGTATGGGGATGGATAACTGCGACTGGTCCGGGAGAATTAATACGAATCGACGGATATTTGACGTCATCTCAATACGTTGATATTCTTGAAAATTCGTTACTACCTTCAGTTCAAGCCTTATTTGGATCAGTTATAGTTCCATTTGTTCACGACAAATCACCCGTCCATATGTCTAATTTAACTACTAATTGGTTACGTAGTCACCCAAATCTCGATGTGTTGAATTGGCCATCACGAGGAGCAGACATAAACCCTATCGAAAATCTATGGGCCGATTTAGTTGCTACGCATGAAATTCATAATGCCAATACAGCAGATGAGTTATGGGAAAATCTTTATAATACTTGGAACAATTTGCGTTATAGTAACAAATGCGAAATTTTAGTCAATAGTATCCCAAATAGATTAAAATGCATAATAGAAAATGGTGGATTTTGGTCAAAATATTGAATTTAATATCAATAATAAATTGTGAAGCTCATATGCACAGTACCGCTTCTTCCAAATTTGATATCTACACAAAAAATTTTTAACATACCACTTATTATAACAGTGTTCTAAGAAGTAATTACTAATTTATTGATAAAATAGAATTTTTTGTAAAATAAAAAATTTTAAACTTTTCAATATAATAAACATTTTATGTTTGAGTTTCATGATTCCTACAGCTATCTTTATAGTACAGATTTAAATACATTAAGGCTAAATGATTTGAATGAATACATTTAAATTATTTAGCCTTAATATGTATATAATATATGCACACTATATATTGTAAATGTTTTTAATTTTAAATAATGTTATTCTGAATCATATTAATGGTAAAACTGTGGACAATTTTCTAAAATGAATTTTGTTTTAATAAATTTTACCCAGAAATTCCTACACATAAATGATTAATTGCATTTGTATTTGGAGTAACATTAATTATTAATAATCATACATAAAATTTTTATATTTAATTAAAACAATCTTTGTGTTTTGATATCACAACTACAATTAAATAATAATTTAACGACGTTAAATCACATTTTTGTAACTCAATGTAATTTTTATCACATTACACCTAATTGCAATCGGGTGAAGTTAAACTTTCAAAGCTGAAGCAAACATTTTCTAGGCATATGGTGTATATTTTTCTGAATTAAATGAACTATTACGTTCACCATTTGAATTTTTATTTCCAGTTCAGGTAATTTTAGAATATATTATCAGAACTACAACTTCCAATAAAAACTATACATTATTTTATTAAGACAGATTCGTATATTATTTTAACTAACTAGTAAGATAATTTTTTAAATCATTCTCAAGAGAACTTTTATACAGATTTGCATTTTTGATTAGTGAAGAATATTGCTTTTAAAAATTTTTTTTTGATAAAAATGGTATTAAGAATTTTCTAAATGTTACAACTTCTATAAATTATCAAAATAAAATGCAAATACTGTATTATAACCCGATATTTGAAAATTTTCCTTTCAGCTACTTTTCTTCAGTTTATTTTTGGCGCCTTAAATCTGAAAAGTTACTCCTTAGTGCTCACTGAGTGGAAAGGGGGATAAAAATAAAAAACGTAAAATTTTTTATTTTTTTTGTCATCATCATTTTAACAATTTAATTATGAATGATAGAAATTAAGTACAGAAATTAATTTAAATTTAAATAATTACAGTACAACTTTCACATTCACACCTATAATTGGGCTTATGGTCGGTCCCTTTGATCTTTTGACAGACGATCTCAGCGTATTGCCTCGACTTCGAAATATCGCAAAATCGTTTTGACGGCGAGATTAGTTACCATAGATCGTTGCTTGTTACTCACACAGACAAAGAGCAAACGACCATTCTCTATATAAACGGTATTCAAAACTATCGCCACCATCTTTCCTAGCATCTTTCCCTAAGAATTATGGGATTGGATTTCTTCGTCGGATCCTAACGGTGAAAATGTTTTTATAGTTTAAAAAATATATATTTTCTTTTAACTATCAACTATCGATTGCTAAATATATCGTAAAAATATTTGATATTTATTTGAGATAAATAATAAATTTATGCTTTCTATATTTCTTAGTTTTAAACCTTCAAAATGAATTAATCCTGTCATGAAAATTACGTAATTAAGCTGTCCCTCACAAAACTTGCTTTACCCATTTCTTCAAAAAATGAATTAATCCTTTCTAAAATTCAATGCTCATCACATGGAATTCCAGTAATTACAATCCATCTTCGATAGGTTACCGGTCTGTTACCGGAATAGGTGAAAACCATTTCGGAATAGACTGTACATGGTGGTTTTGAAACCTTATTTGTTGTTTTTCATATCACTTAATATTATTATTATTTTTTTTAGCAATTTCTTAGTGATTTCTTCCTCAGTACTTCAACTGTCCTTTTGTTCTTTCATTTTTCTCTTTCATGGATGCAATGTTCATTGGAAGCTTGTTTAGATCAAATTAATGGCCTTTTAGGCTTCCTCCACATGAATAGGAGTTCACTTTTGAATAATAAAAATTATATGTCACAGGGGGCATCAGGATTTACTGATGCTTAGATGGAGCATGGCCAAAAAAAGATTGGGAACAACTGCTTTAGAGGAAGTGATCAAGACACAAACACATACACAATTTAGGGATGCCAATAACTTAAATCTGCTATTGCATAAAACATTAATTTTTAAAACTTTTAATAGTTTAAAATCATTTTATGCTTTTTAAACAATTTCTGATTATTATATATTGAATATAATAACATAAAATTATTGAAAAAAATCATTATTTAAAATACTTACTTGTCCAAAATACAAGACACTAATAAATTTTCAACTTCATTTGCATCAATATTTAATTCCTAGAATACAATAAAAAAATAATATATTTAAAGTTGTATTTAATTTTTAACTATAACAAAAATTATTAATCTTACTATATTTAAAAGTTCTATAAAATGTATTGTTCAAATATTATAATAATTTGAAAAAGAATAATTGATACCTGAAATATGTTTTTTGTTTTATATTAATATGATTTTATTCTTTTTTATGCATTAATACAGTTTCTAGAATTTGTTTGTTACAAAAAACTATCATCTAATTTTTGTATAAATAATATTTATCAATAGCAAGTGTATCTGGCACTACTTGGGAATTTCAGATACATTATGCAGTTTGTGTGACAACTTTTATGCCATAATGAGATTGACATCCTGGCAAGTAATAGCCAAATTTAAATTAATTTTAAGTGAATTTATAGATTAGGTTAGTGTGAATTAAGCCACACCAACCTAGCCTATAAATAACAAATCACACTTTTCATGATGGCCATTTTTAGAGCCCACCACAGGTTGGACAATTTCCATAATGGGGTCAAAAAGATGAAAACTGAAGGATGGATAATAAGTCTATAATAAACCATGCAGAAGTACATTTTACTATGTCATTCATTATATCAATTTGAATTTGTTGACTTTTTGTGCCCAGTTTTAATGTTGATTTAACCAGCATTGAAACTGGGCACATTAAATCATTAAGATGTCATTCTTATGCCATATAACAAATTGTGTTCTGTAATGTCATCTATTATTATGCCATGTTGGCCTCACATTGGTGTGATGTTGATATCATGCCAAATTTGAATGTGATACTGAAGAATTTAAATTAACATATTTTTGTTGCCCTCAAAATGCTCTACCCCCTGGGGCAATCTTGATCCAGATAGCCTACATTACCTGTTGGATCACAAGAAATCTCCATGCAACTTTGGTCCCAAGGGGCTAAATAGTATGAGAGCCTTTGCAGGACAGACATAGATCACATCATTGCATATATCTATATGAAACATTAAAATATTTATAAAAATATTAAATATTATTTATAATAAAAAAATTGATGTAAGTGGCAACATGGCTGTTGCAAATACGTTGTGTGCGCGTTTTTTCTTTCCCCTCCAAAGACAGAGAATATGGAGGAAGCGTTCGCTTTTTTGTATGATTATTATTTTTATAATTATAGTTGAATATTAAATGTTTGTGATTCAGACTGATTTTGTTTAGTGCTTTCAAAAGAAAATCATCAACGCCTTTTCCACTTGGCAGCGTTACATATATATTATTTTAGATATCCTATATCAGAATTATTAATATTTATTCAAAAAATAACATAAAAATCTTAAAAGATAAAAGAAATCAGATTTCTTAATTCCTGGTTTGAAATAATTAAAATTCAGAGTACTATGAACCAATTTTTACTAAATTCAACAAGAAACAAAGCATTTTCAGATCAGCAGATCCATTATCAGTTATCATATCCATAACAAAATAAGTGAATGTAGGATATATATATCCAGTCGATTCTCATTTTTCGTGGTAGTTAATTTCCGTAATTTCTTTGCAAATACTGAATTAACAAATAGTGAACCATTGTACCTATAGGAAATATAGAGTTTGGTTCCTGCGAACCTTTCTTCCCAACATTTCATGATTGTGTTCTGTGTGTTTTTCTGTTTGAAGATAGCTTATTTAATGTGTATTACAATACTTACAGTATATGCAGTGTACAATACTATATACAATATTATAATTACATTAATCTTTATTTAATCTTTTAAAGAACTAACTATATAGTAAATAAAATCTTAATTTTGATGAGTAGTTGTTTGATGTTGCAGGATGTTTGATGTGGCAGCTGATACATTGTCTTCTTGAACTGTGTTGAAAACTGCATCAGCCTTGTCTGCATGGCTTTTTGCCTCAGATCTTCTAAAATCTTTGCGTAATGAGCAAATTCGCTGGAAGTTATGCGCCTAAATTTTAGGCTGCGTTCAAGCATAGGGTCACATTATTCTGTTACACCCGGGTTAGACATGAAGACGATATGAACAGGCTTTTGGCCTACCTGCGGTCTGTGGAGTAAGCGAGGATAGTTAATGAGACTTTCCTGCAGAACAACACAAACAACTTTCTTTATTTGAGAGAGAGACGGTTTATATTGGTATCAATATTTTCGCCACTCAACGAGAGTTCATGAATAAGCGCAAAAGAGCTGTGAAAATCGATTTTGTGGTTACAAATAAATTTTCGCGAATAGGTGAATATACTAATATGGAATCCACAAATAATGAGAATCGACTGTACTTAAAAATTAAAATAATTATAAAAAAAAAATCACAAAAAGTTATAAATGTGGGTTTTCCCGGACCCGGAAATTCGGAAAAGGCAAAACAACAGGTGTTAAGCCTACAAACGATTTGCCAAATGACGCATGAGTAAGGATGACTGGCAGAAGCAGTTCAGCAAGTCAGACAGAGAACAGCATTGAATATAAATTCAACAGCTTCTTTATTCTTTGTTAAAGAGAGATTTCTATACGAATATTGATTCCCGACAAACAGAGAGAGATACCTTAAATTTACATAGATGAGGAGAGCACTTGAAGAGAATTTACTTCTGGTCTTCCACCTTTTTTGCACAATCTTTAATCTCTTTTATACAGTCTTCAGTTCAAAATTATTGACAGCAATGAACATACTAACCAACACTCTGAAGAATGCTTCTGTTAGAAGGCCTTTCGGCTTCTTTATTATTCCAAAAATGTATCAATAATACATACAGAATGGAGCACAGATAGGAGGACGAGACGACGTTCAATATCAGCCAACAAACTAATCCAAGACTTAGAACCAAAAGCTTTGACCTTCTTTGTCCCAGCTCTTTTATACATTTAACCTCTTTTCTCACCTTTCCCGGGGTTATTCTATCTTACATAACTTCCAGATGGCTCAGGTATCAAGTCTCAGACTTTGCATTAACATCTGAGTAAACCATCTACAATTTATTATCTTGAAACGAACAATAACGATATCTAATACATCCTGTTATTAAACTGCGTCATTAATTTCACATTCCTCAACTCATCTCCGCAACAACAAAAAAGGGGGTTGCCGATCCCCACAATACTCCCCTTTTTCTAAAATGATCTATCCTTCTCAGGATAGATGCATTTTTAACATTTGAAGTTTTACTTAATTTTTAACATCCTATATTTAATTTTTAACATCTTATTTTAATATTATAATGTTATAACATAATTTTTATTCTAATAACAAATTTTTTTTGGAATATCTCTCTCTTTAAATGATAAATTAATAGAAATCTCTCTTTAATTCATGACTGGAATGTACACGATAGTGTAGTAGTTATAATACAATCATAAAACAAATTAATCAAAATTTTAGAAATATAAGTTTATTAAAATCATAAAATAAAATAAAAGATGAATATTTGATACAAAGCAATTAATATAAGTCATAAAATAAACATTATTATTGATATATATATATTTACAATTGGAGTAAATATTCATATTAAGATTACTATAAAATACAGTCAAACCTGTTTTTATGCGGTCCTTTTCTGTGCGGTTTTTTTTTATATAAGTATATTTTGATATATGCCTATAGAGATTGTTAGCTGATTGTTATAACTATTAATAAATATAATTATCATCAATTTCATTCTCTACTATTGGATGTTGTCGGTAAATTTAATTGTCTATTTGGATGGTGAACTGGTGAGTTTGAAACTTGAATGCCACCAATTCGTTCAGGCAATTGCGAAGCCTCCTTCTTTAGAGAGGAAGCAAATGTGTTGTCAGATGGACAAAACAGTCCCCTAACCTCAGTTATATCTGGTATATTTTGTAGTTTATGGAAGATTTCCAGTTGTGTCTGTAGTTTGCGAGAACTACTCAGGCCAACCAGAAGCAAGATAATGGTTTTATTATCATGGGACCCTGTTCACCATTTCTATTTTCCTCGCTCTAAGGCTCGTAACATTAATGATGAATCTGCCGTAATTCGACTCATTCTGGAAGACATGGACATTTCTTGGTCCTATGACACTCTGCTGCTTGGCTCGTGATTACCAGGAAGACTGTACCATTCATCATCCCATCCGTCAGTCATGCTATATGTAACCAATAAAAATAATGTATGATTTAATGTCATTGTATATTTTATTTATTTTTGAATAATATATGTCTTTTCTTATATCTCTTATTATCATAAAATTATGAGTCATGTTTTGGCAATTTATTTTGTTTATATCTTTTAATATTGTCTATTTAGTGTTTAATCAACACTAAATTTGCAACAGTGTTTCCACTGTGATATGTATGTCCAGGTATAATTTGTGTTTGTCTTCTATTTTTACTGTGGGAAGATGTTGGTTAGCAAAGAATTCAGTTAATTCTGCCGTCTCCAGACATCACGCATTCTTCGGGTAATTGTTAGAGACATTGGATTCACACTGCTCCGCATTTTGTTCGATATTGTTTCTGCACTTCTGCCGTGTGCACCAAATTCGCAATCGTTCTCTAGACAAAGAGAGAACAATTTAAATAATGGCAACGATAAGAAGACTAAAAGTCCCTGAGGTAATTTCCCGGAAATAGTCTCGAGGCGCTTTCTCCGGGTCAGCAGAGAGCGACTCCTTAAGTTTTTTAACCTTGGATTGAATATCTAATAATGTATTTCCGGCAGCGTTTAACAATGTGTCGGTTGATGATAATTCTATATTATTCTTTTTGAGTGTATAGTTGTTGTATTTGCAAACTAAGTCAATCTCGGTCTGATTCAGGTTATCTACAACCAATGGAAATACGAGATGTGTTTTAGTGATTAATTTTAGTGTAGATCACTGTTGAAAATATGCTGTCAGTTTAATATCAGGTAAATGACCTGTGCATGAGTTTGGTAAGTTTAGAATATTTGTACCTATTAACTTGACGATTGGCGGCTGCGTAACTGATGCCAATAGTTGGGAACACTCAACCACTAAACTTAACAGTTTGGCGGTCGAATAAATCCATGTCCCCACTTGATCTAACCTAAGAAATATGGGCAGATGTGTCGGTACAAGTCACTTATCACAAAGCTGGACGACCGTCGCATCTAAACCCAAAAATAACGCATATTCGCAACTTTGATATGGACTTTGCCATATAGCTGTTTCTGGTAAGCAAATCAAGATTGCTCCAGCGTGATATTTCAACACCTCATAGGTGCTGAGTTACATATATGTTTGGCAATCTTTAGACAAGACGATAAAAGTATATTCTGTTTGATAGTAAGTGAACATACTAATCTCAAGATAATATACAGGAAATCTGAAATCTTATGTCTCCTTGGGGCTTGACAAAGTCCTGCGGTACCGAAAACTGTGGCCTAAACCTTCCTTGGAAACCCTGATATTCATTGAGATATGGTTGTGTGTACCAATTATATTGCAGCGGTCAATATATAAGAGGCGAGTGGATCCGGCTCTGTTCATAATTTTGTTGCGGCCAATATGACTGGTAGCGTGGTGTCCCTCGCATGCTTGACTGGTTTACATTTTGTGGGGTGGTTGTCATTGTCTGATGTGTATTTGCTGCTGTGTCCGACTTTGATTCTAACTTGTTTAGTCTGTCACTAATTTGTTTAATCGCCGCCTCTACTCCTCTGTTTTATGCAAGTTTGCCTCGGTTAAACCTCGCTTGTTTACAGAAGCATTCGCTTCGTCTGTCTCCATGATTCTGCCGACATAGGGTCGGGGTTTGGCAATCACTTGCTCGATTAGCTCCTCACATGTAGCTACCAATAGTGCTTCATCAAATGTTTTTGGATCATGGGACATGACGGCACACTTAATTCTATCATTTATACCATTCAGATATTGTACACGGAGTTTTTCATCCATCTCGTGCCTTTGACATGATTCTATAATTGCCTTATCTCGCTCGCCTGCACTTGCAACTTCTATTAACATGTCAGCGATGAGCGATTGTAGCCTAACAGCGAATATTTGCACATCTTTGCCTCTCTGTTGGATGCAAGTGAGAAACTGTTGTAAGTGAATAGTGTACGGTACCCTAGCTTTTTACCATTTGAACTTTGAAGCTCTTGTAATCTATAATATTTTTCATTTTAAAATCTTTCTAGGTGTAATCCCTAGCAATACCGCCTAATTTACACTTGGCTACTCCCAATTTTTGACGATCTGACCACGATGCTAATGTGGCGATCTCGTCGATGATGTCAAAGAAATCCGTTATCTGCTGCGTCGGTTCTCCTGCATACGAGGGAATCATATCCATTAGGGCAGTAAAAGACCTAGGAACCGTCAAAGCAATCTCCGTCCGTGCCGCTGAATCTGTCTTGTTGGCCATCTATACCTATGTCTTGGTGAGATGTCTCTGAGATAATTAAATAATTTAAAAAAAACAAACAGTCTTATTTTCGTTTTGCCGATTCTACTCACTATTTCCTTCTGGTCCAGGTACCCACTAATGTGGAACTCCTGGAAATATTCCAATCCCACTTCTGACACCAATGTGGGTTTACCTGGACCTGGAAATGGAAATTCAGAAAAGGCAAAACAACAGATGTTAAGCCTACAAACGATTTATCAAATGATGCGTGAGTAAGGATGACTGGCAGAGGCAGTTCAGCAAGTCAGACAGAGAACAACATTGAATATAAATTCAACAGCTTCTTTATTCTTTGTTAAAGAGATATTTCTATACGAATATTGATTCCCGACAAACAGAGAGATACCTTAAATTTACATAGATGAAGAGAGCATTTGAAGAGAATTTACTTCTAGTCTTCCACCTTTTGCAGTCTTTAGTCTCTTTTATACAGTCTTTAGTTAAAAATTATTGACGACAACGAACACACCAACCAACACTTTGAAGAATGCTTCTGTTAGAAGGCCTTTCAACTTTTTTATTATTCCAAAAATGTATTAATAATACTTACAGAACGGAGCACAGATAGGAGGACTAGACGACATTCAATATCAGCCAACAAACTAATCCAAGACTTAGAACCAAAAGCTTTGACCTTCTTTGTCCCAGCTCTTTTATACATTTAACCTCTTCTCACCTTTCCCGGGGTTATTCTGTCTTACATAACTTCCAGATGGCTCAAGTGTCAAGTCTCAGACTTTGCATTAACAACTGAGTAAACCATCTACAATTTATTACCTCAAAATGAACAATAACAATATCTAATACTGTCATTAATTTCACATTCCTCAATTCATCTCCGCGACAACAAAAGGGGGGTTAACGATCCACACATAACGAATTAATAATATACAAGAATCCCCTATTTACATCATTTTCCATGAAATGATGTAAATAGGGGACTCTTGTATATTATGTGTTATGTTGTTTTCACAGACCAAATTTATTAATCATAGTGTGGAAATTCATCTTTACATTATATTATATTGCATTTATGCTGTCAATAAATTGTTATCTAAACTGCAAATAATTTAAATCTCACATAGCAAATTCATTATCTTGCTTCTAAAAACACTTGTCTAATTCAGTCCATTAATCTAGGATTCGATCCTGTATCCTCTAGATCAGGGGTTCCCAACAGGATCGGTATCGACCTCCTGGGGGTCGATGAAATTTTAAAGGGGGTCAATGATGATCAAGGGGTCTATTAGGGGTCGATAGCCGAATATGCACCGGCGATTGATCAGTATAATCAAGATCAAGATTCCATTGATTACAAAAAAATTTATTAATAAAATCGATAATTAATTGTTTATTGATATAAAGCTATATCATATAGTAAGGAAGAGGTCATATGAAATAAATATAAGGGGAAAATACACTAAAATTATTTAATATATTTTAAAAACCAATAATATTTTTTTAAAATATATTAATTTTTTATGCAGTAAGTGCAATATAAAAAAGTAAAATGCAGGAAGAATAGTACAAAAAATAACAAAACATAAATCTAATAAACCATTTTTTTCAAAACTTTTGTTAATATTCTTAGTCTAATCGTTATCTTTAAGTTATTTATGTACAATTATTTAGCAGCATACAACATAATCATAATTTATGATTAATTTAATATGCTGTATATAATTATGATTATGTTGTATGCTGTATATTATAGAGAAAATGTTAGAGGGTCGATGAAGAAAACCATTCTTTTAAAAGGGATCGATGCAAGAAAAAAGTCGGGAATCCCTGCTTTAGATGGAAAACTGGATAGTTTCCAACAATTTATAGTGAAGAACAAATCAGTTATGTAAAAAGTAGTGCATTTCATCCTGAACAATTTGGGATCAATTTCAGATTCCATACCTCCTGATTTTTCTTAGAAGGATCTGGGCATAACTCATTGAATCCCATTCTTCATTTCATAGTCAATCCCATTACAGACATAGGCAGCCTATAGCAAATGCTGGAATAGCTCTCTGTTTAGTAAATTCTGGTAGTGATCTATAATGTACATGGACAAAAGTTGCTGACAAAACAAAGGGCATCTGGAAGAAAGCTTACCTTTTTTCTTCACAAGTATTCAATATTCAGATGCCACTTCAAAAGTTGATCTCATTACTTAAGCAACAAAAACGAAAATCTCAGTTGTTATAGCAACAAATTTATTTGGAAGTTGAGTTTCTCTGAAGACATTCAAGATACTATATTCCTATAATGAAGCACTCAAATTTGAAATATTAAAATTTGGAAACAAAGTATGTCTCAAGAATCTCATTTTAATCTAGGCTTTCAGAAAGCCATAAACCAATTTTAAAACTGACCCTGTACTTCGACTTATTGAAACTGCATCAAGATTCATAAGAGTATTGATTCAAATGAGCAATGAACAGCAATAGCAAGATGAAGAATAAAGAAGATGCTTGCTTGTTTTTAGAAGATCCTGATTAGAAGAGAAAATATTTTTTATCTTTCAAGGTTCAGAACTTTATTTAAGTCATAATCAAAGATTTGCTCATTGCAACATTATTATTGGATATTAGTAATTATATAAATGACATGATTATAGTTAAAGGGAGAATGCCCTTTCCTTTCCTATATTGTTATTTATCAAGTTTTATATTATTTGTAAATTTTCCATATGTAACAATATGTACATATATCTGTTTTTCTTTGCCAAAATTTTTGCTTTGAAACCAAATACTCTATTTTAACATTGCATTTATGAGAAAATTGGTCTTAATTTACATTATTTTAAAAAACATTATTAGTCTGGGAATGATCTGTGATTTAATTTCAGTGATAACTGTATACAAAAATTATTGATATAAGCTTATATTAATATATTAAATACTCCCTCGATGGCGTCTCCACCTTGTCGTGGTGAGGGAGCTTGCGTGTTCCAATGATCCTGAGAGCTATGCCAGCGGTAGCTTTGCTACTGGTAGGGTCTCCCATGCCGGACAGGTCGAAGGTAAGGGGCCAGACTAAGAGAGAGCCCTAACCAAACTGAAGTGTATGGTATCGTGATGAGAGTTGAGTGGCACTGGGGTAGTTAAAAATGTAGTGTCGTTAACGATCCCTTCAGGGCACCAGGCGAAACCCTGTCGTAATTAGCCTTACGCCCGTATTGGGGGATAACCGGGCGGTGACTTTT